>JACOIL010000092.1:0-65163 GCA_014839955.1 Trichophyton simii
AAGCAAGAAAAAAAAAAAAAAAAAAGGAAGTGGATGGAGAAGGGACTAGTCGTATTGCGATTACCAAAGTTACAGGCAGCGACTGCGCCAGTAGCGCCGGGCTACCAGCACCCCGGACTGGTATTTGGTACCTGCCTCGATACGATAAAATACCAGGGATGATGGGCGCTTGGCTTGCCAGGCTGAGGCAGCGGAAGAAGGCAGCGCGAGGGAACCGGAGGAGGGCCCAGCAGGACGAGGGGAGGGAGGGGAGGGGAGCAGGAGAGAGGAAGAGAGAGAGAGAGAGACGCGGCGGCAGCTATAGGGGGAGCGTGCCATGTGGTTTTTTGCTGTCGCAGGCCGGCCTTCTTCTCTGTCTCTGTTCCTCCTGCTGCTGTCTGTTGTACAGCATCAAAGGGCACAGACAAAACCCCAGCAGCGATGGGATGTTACCCTGAGATGTACGGGCGGAGTAAGTACTCCGTATGTATGTCCTTTATGTGTTGCATGTATCGTGTGCAAGCATAACATCCATATACATCTGTGCTGTCCGTATCCACTGCCCTGGTTCAGGCCGGAGAGGTCTGCGGCGGCAGCTCTCTCTTGGCCTCGCACTGGCAAGCAAACGTAGATCAATGTCTGGCGCCGTGATGCCACACAAAGTACTTTTTCTGGATGTTCTGGAGAAAAATTCCTCACGACATCATCCCGGCCCATTGGTGGGTAGGACCCGTGGGTCTTAATTACCACTAGAGCCTGATGGGGGAAAGTCAGGGACGTCGCGGTGCCTGGAGCGATACGCTGGCGGGCGGAGAGATCAAACATAGCTTCAACTCAGTTTACGGAGAACCGTCTTTCTCTTGTCTTGAAACTGAACACATTGAACATGTCCCACAGGCGCCTCTCCGCTGACTGACTGACTGACTGACAGATGATGAAGATGGCCGAGATGGGCACAAACACCAGGCAGGCAATACGGGTTGATTGGTGTCATCCGATGCAGGTACCCGGATTCAACTCGCACAGCCGGTTCTCGGAACGGATGAAACCACGGTAACAAGCGAGAGCTTGATGCTTTGAGCTGTGCCTGCCTGCCTGGACTTCGTTTCATGGTTTTGTGACTGACGAAGGCAAAACCGTATGTATGCTGTGCTCTGATTCCGTACAAACTAGCTTGTCGCTACGGTCTATCTCTTGTTGCTCGGCTCCTACGAGGCTCCAGGGCGTCGAATAAATAGGGATCATCGCAGACATCCTCCTACCCAACGTGCTTGCTCGCCCAGCTCGCTGCCGACCAGCCTCAGCTTGCGTTGGACTCCTCCATCCTCCATTCCATACGAGTGTGGCTTTGAGATGACGAGAGCGAATCGACTCCGAAAGCAGCTGGCTAGGCGTATCGTGGCCAGCGCAAGCCAAAGGGCTCTCCGAGTCCATCCTTCCCTCTTTCCTCCCCGTCCCGTCCCTCTTCTTTGTCTTCTGCCTCGCCGTTGTTCGCTGACATCCATCAACGGGCAGCTAATATTATTTATTGGAACAATTTAATAATGTCAGAGCGACGAAGGTCAGAATAAAGTGGCGGCTTATGTAATTTACTTTTATTACCTAATCATAAGATTCGCGGACTTCGACTTGGGCTCTCTAGACATTCCATTTTATCAAAAAACAAGACACTGCGGACGAGATATGAAAGCTACACAGAACGGCCACGATGCGTCTTGGTTACTGATAGCAAAGCATGGCAGAAACCCCGGTTGAGGCGGAAGACGGCAGCGGGCCGGATGACTACTATGTTGAGCCTCTTGCGACAGGACGAGCGCGACGGTCGACGGCCGGCCGTCTGATGAACACGCTTCTCGACGCCGAAGCCGACGATGAACTGGCGCGTATATTTGCGGAGGAGGAAGACGATGAGGAGTTTGAGTCCGGGGATGATGAGGAAGAGGGCGGAGAAGCTGCAGCAGACGACATGGAGATCGATTCTTCCTCCTCGGATGAAGGGGACGAAGGCGGTGCAGCAGGCGCTGGCAATGACGAGCTTGAAGGAGAAAAAGAGCTACAGAGACAGGAGAAGGCAGAGCGGGCAAAGAAACGAACAGCGCAGCAGGAAGGGTTTCGGATACCCTCCCAGCGCAAGAAAAAGGTCAAGATAGATCCGACCTTGCCCACACGAACATCAACACTTCCGGCTCCACGCCAGAGAAAGAAATCAGAGCGTATCTCATGGCTTCCTACAGGAGATGACGGGCCTACGCGTGCGTCTTCTCGTCGCCAGACCATGCAGAACAGAGTTCAAACCCACGCGCGGCTCAAACGCAGCGAGCAGAAACGAGTTCAGCTGATTGCTACGATGGAGGAGACGGCAAAGCGCAAGGAGAAGTCCAAGCCGAAACAAATGACGCAGGCAGATCGTCTTGCTGAAGCCGAAAAGACTGAAAGGCTGAATTTTGGCAGCCTGACGCGGTGGGAGGAGATGGAGGAGAAGCGAGGCGAAGAGCGGAGGTTGAAGATGGAGGCACTGCACAATCGACGACTGGAAGGACCTGTTATCACATTCTGGAGTGGAATCGCTAAATGGATCAACGAGAAACTTGCAATGGTGGGCGTCAAGCCTTTCCGACAGGCTACTGATGCTGATACTGGCCGCAAGAAGAAGGGTCGTCCTAGTGTTGAAACCAGCCGTGAGGGAAAGCCTGCGACAGGTGCCGCAAGCAAAGAGACAGAAATGTCCAATAATGCCACAGACATAGCGCCTACACAACCTACCGATGGGCAGCAAGCTCCTGGGGAACCCAGCTCATTTCTAGATGGCATACAGTTATACGCCTCAATGCAGGAGCCTTCGGCATGTCCTGACGCCGAAATTGCCCATACCGCCACACCCACTGCACCCAAACCCGTCGCAACTACTACGGAAACGATTGCATTGCCGAACGAAGAGGCACATGAAAATGAAATGACAAAATCAGCCCCGATCCCCAAGGAACGGGGGAATGAGGGCGAAAATGATCAAGGTCAAGCTTCTGACAAGCCTGTGGAAGCAACCGTATCCATGCGTCCGGAACAAGAGTTGAACGCGGAGGAGAAGCCGGACAAGGTCAAACCGGCTCTTGAGCGTTCATCCCGGACGTGCATTGTTCTAGACAATTTCGACGCCTCTACAGCACCCGAGCGAAGTGATGTTGGCGTCCTCTACAATCCGAAAAAGCCTGTCAAGCTACCCAGTACGTCATCCCTTTCACCCATATCCCAGCAACCCTCTCTCGGTATGAGGAATTATCATTTTAGTTGTATAACTGGACTAACAAGCGACTGTAGAAACCCAAACTGAGTTTTGCCCTATCACTTCCCATCCCGCCCGCTACCGTGACCCAACAACCGGCCTCCCTTACTCAAACTCCCTTGCCTACCGCGAAATCCGCCAAGCGCTGGCATACAGGTATGCATGGAGCGGGACATTTGGGTGCTTCGTTGGGCCGATAGGAGTCGGCGCCAGAGGAGTGCCGGAGAGGTTTCTCGCGCCTAATGCCGCTCCACCACAGCAGCTGTTCGAGCATGGAGACGGCGATAGTAAGCCAACGACGGCTTCTGGAGACAAGCCCGCTGCTCAACGATAATAATAGGCCAACCAACAAAGCAGCTAACTAGCGTGTATCGCCAAGTCACCTTTGGCCATGTTCTTTTTGTACTTCTATTTTGTGCATCTTAGCGTTGGCGTTGAATCGACTTGATCTTGATCCTCAGCTTCATCTTCATATTATCATCCGTCTCGTCTCTGCCATTGACCTTCATGCTCTTGATCTCCTCCTTGAGCTCACTCGAGCCAATTCTCAGCCCTTTTTTGCCAGCTTTCCTTTTTCGGCCGGATAGAGTCGGACTCGAAGCGTCACGCGACTAGCATACGTTTTTCGTTCCTTTTTCTTTTTCTTTTTTTTTTTTTTTTTTTGCTTCTTCTGCTTCCTTTTCCCCTTGACGTCTCAAACAGCAGACAAACGTCAACTGGAGACCCCTGGGGAACGAGAGAGAGATGCACACACAGGCGACAGGACAGATTTTCAGAACACGCAGGCAAAAGACCGAACGAGACCGGTGCCCACTGTGGACGCTGGAACAGCGCCTGACCTTCTCTTAGGCCGTCCCCGTCCCACCGGGTCCGGTCCCCTATGATCCGAGCCTCAGGAGGAAGGCCACGACCCCCTTTTTCTTGTCCTTGATGCTCGATAGCAGCAGGTATGGACCGTCCAGGCTAGTTCAGACCGTTGTTTTTGGGTGACTCAGCGCTGGGCGAGGCCTTGTTTCACCGCCTCAACTATATATCATCGTCATCAGCAGCAGCGGACAGCTCTTCTTCTTCCTTGACTGGCCTGCATCTATCCAGGGCTGTTCTTCGTCTTCCAAACTTAAGTACGGTGCTTCGCCGTTACTGGGAGTTCCTTTTGTTTTATAACAACGAAAAGGGTTTCTTTTCTTATTTTTTTTTTTTTTCTTGTTTAATTTTATTTTGTTTCCACCCCCTATATCCGTTTACTATATACCGTCCTATTTCTACTTCCGCCTTTCTTTCTTTCTTTCTTTCTTTCCTACGCCGCTTAAAGAAAGGGCCTGGACAAGGTGTTTCTTGTCTTGCGACCACCAGGTCAGCCTTAGGGCCACTGCCTGCATCCCAGGGCTGACGGGTCCGCGATTAAACGGCGCATGCCAAAGAAGGCAACACAAATAAGAGGGAGTCTTGCTCAGCCCTGACCTGAAAGATCCTGCAAGCTGCTGGGGACTGGGGCGGGAGAGAGGGGCGTTGCAGCGCAGATGGCCACCTGCTTTTGCCAGTACTGGTATGGATGAAGGAGTCTCTATTCTCTCCTACCCCCCTTCCCTTCTCCCTCCCTCACCCCTGTCCTCGGCAGCGCAGGGCCAGTGCTGTTTGACATGGAATCAACCTTTGCTTCCTTTCTTTTCCCTTGCCGTTTGCCAGGGAGATAAGGCATGAGAATGCATGACACGTTTTTTGAATGAAACATGGTTGAAGAATAAACTGCAACAATTACTTGCCTTACTAACTGCTTGTTTCAAAACGCCTTCTCCCCTGCAGTGCCATGTGTGAGAGAATGATATCAAATCCAGACTCTTCAATTCTATACTGTAGCCAACGGTGAGATATACCCTTCTTATTCTTCTCTCTACCTTGTCCGGATTTATCCGTATCATTTGCCTCGCACGAGCAAATGATACAGGTAGGACATTCTCTCTTCAACCTTCGATACTTTTTCTCTTCCCTTCTCCCTGGAAGTGCATGTTTACTTATTCTGCCTCTCTTTTCTTCTTCTTGTTTCGTCCTCCAGGTGCCGAAATCAAGACTCTATAAAACCTCTAGCAGCTCCTTCGAGACCCATATTCTTCTCACGGGCAACCTCTTCCTTCTCCTCATTTTTCTCCCCGGTTCCCATCCCCAGGTCATATCCATATCGCCAGAGTGCGAGGGCCGGCTCCTTCTCAGACCCTGGCTTGCTCTACTCGTTACCAAATACAACCATTTCCCTTTCCACTAGCCTGCCGCAGCTGAGCATTCTACATCAAGAGCCGGAGACAATGTCTTCCACACGCCAGCCTCGATCCAAGCCAGTTCAGTTCACGGCTGCATATCAATACCTTGCTCAATTCCTGCAAGCGGGGCAGACACCAACTACTTCACAGCAGCCTGGACGAGGGTATAAAAATGGTGTATGTCTTACGGGCAGCAAGGAAGCCGGTGATATGCCATTGTTAACTCACTCCCCGGCTACAACGGTGGATGATAGCCCTATCACACCGTCTGAAAGGGGCCCAGATGAAAAGTTCACTCTACTACAGAACGACATGATCGAATCCAAGTCTACAGGTCTTGCCCCGGTGATGGTGCATGGAGACGGAGCTTTTCTGGAAAAGGTTCAGTAATGATGGCCCCTTGTTGTCCGCAAAGCGTATAATCAGTGGTCAGTTGTGACGGGGAGTTTTCCTGTGTCTTGCTATGGAAAGACACCAGTTTGTGGGTAGCATATATTAAACACGCCCATTTTACGCATCTATTTGCATTTGCGTTACATTATTTTGTCTCTGTTCGTGTCTCGTACAATGCATCTTCACTACTTCTGTAGCTCTTGCTCTAACTACGTTCCATTCTTCATGTTCTTGTCATTTATTTAAATTCTAAACTGATGCTATGCTTATGGTGTGCATCTGCCAGTGAAACGAGGGTACAACGAGCATTCTCGGACAGTATATCGTCCGCACATCCATGCAAGGAATCGTTCAAGACCAAGACCGTATCCTCCGTGAGGAGACGTGCCATATCTGCTTATAATTAGCAAAAACTCTTACTCCATAGAAGAACTAACAGGGGAAAACTTACTTTCTCTGGTCGGTATACCAGTAGTATGGAGTAGGATCCATTCCTTCTTTCTTGTACGCACCCATGAGCTCGTCCCAGTCGTCCATCCTCATGCTACCGCCGACAATCTCACCGACACCGGGCATGAGCACATCTACGGACTCTGTGACACGTGGGTCCTCTGCATCCTTCTTCATGTAGAACGCTTTGATCTCAGCAGGGAAGTGTGTGAGGAGGATAGGCTTATTGATGATGTCGGTCATTTTTCGCTCGGCAGCTTCAGCAATGTCATCTCCGAACGAATGTGGCTTATCCTCTTCATTGTTGATGCCATGTTCGTTCAGCCACTCGATGGCTTCAGAGTAACGCATGCGCCTGAAGGGACGGGCCGGTGGCGTGAAGTCGGGGTTGAGCTGTTTGACGAACGCGGCGATCTGTGGATCAGCCAGCGAGATATCGATAACACTACATATTATCTCCTCGATATGGTCGAGGAGGTCATTAAAGGTGATGAAGTCTAGCTCAGATTCAATATGGGTATATTCAGACAGGTGACGACGGGTGAGAGACTTTTCGGCGCGGAAAGATGGGCAGATGCAGAAGACATCGCCTAGTGAAGCGAGACAGGTCTCCAGATACAGCTGGGAGGACTGGGTCAGGTAGGCCTTCTCGCCGTAGTAGTCGAATTCAAACAGGGTGCTTCCGCCTTCTACCTGGGTCTGGACCATGGCTGGGGGAGTGACCTCGAGCATCTGCTTCTGCTCAAACGTCTTCCGAAACGCCCGCACCACAGCTGCGCGGACCTTGAGAACGGATGAGGAGGTCTCTCCACGCAAGACGAGGTGTCGGTTGTCTAGTAGGGTCTGGGGATCAGCATCTGCGGCCACACGGGTGGTGATGGCCTCCTTATCGCCGGCAGCACGCCCAATGACCTGGAAGAAGTCTGCGTGTAGCTCACGGTTATCTGGAGCATGCTGTTTCACAGGCACGGCACGCATCTCTCCATGGATGGCCATGGAGGTCTCCAGCGTAAGAGTCATGGCATCATATGTCTTTGTCAGATCCCCAGTAAAGACGCACTGGAGCAATCCGTAGCCATCTGTCAGCGTCAAGAAGATCATGTCCTTCTGCACCCGTAGACGATGGACTCTGCCCACGACGCGCACACGAGTCCCCGGCTGCTCGTCTCCTTCGGCTCGAGGCCTGACGACCGCGGGGTCCTTCTCATTGAGTCTGATCTTGACGGGCTTGGGCAGCGAATCATCCTCCTTTATGATGACCTTCTTCGCCTCCTCCAGCACCAGCCTTCGCTTATCGGCCTCCTCCTTTTCCCTGATCGCCAGCTCCTTCTCCTTGAGCGCCTTTTTCTTGCGCTGCTCGACGAGGTTGGCCGCCTTCTTGAGCGCCGACTTGGTTGCGGGCTTCCACTGCAGGCGCACAGAGGCCTCTTCTCCCTCGGCAACAGGGCCTGTCTCGGACTTCCTGGTCATGTACTGCACTGGAGCGTCGGCCGTGGCGGGGTGTAGCAGCATCGCGTAGACCAGCGTCTTGTATGCGGCGGTTTCGGTGCCCGTCGCGGAGTCATCGTCCTTGCCGACATCCTCGTCAATGAAGACATCTTTGGTAGCGCTCGCCATGGCCGCCTCTCTTGTGTCCCGATCCTTTTCCTGCCTGCTCCTATTCTTCTTCTTCTATTCTTTTTCGCTGGATGTAGGATAAAGAGAAAAAAAAAAAATTGATATGTGCAGTGGGGTAAAACTTCGAGGGGCATAAAATTATCATTTTCTATGGAGAATCCCAGCAAAGCGTGAGTCACAGACGAGCCAACCAGCAATTATTAAAATATTAATATTAAATAATAGTCATACAGCTTCTGTATAAAAGCAATAACACTGATAAAAGACCCCCAATTACAACGTCAATTCATGACATATATTAGGCAGAGCAAGCAGTCTCTCTGCAGAAATAAAACGCTCGGCTGGCGGCAGCTGCTCCTACGTCCATCGTCCATCTGCCTGGCTTCAACTCTAGCAATAATGCTCCTCTCCCACCCAGAGGCGTGGTCAGTATTGAAGAAGCTAACTAACGGTCGATCGGGAACTAGAGCTTCTTCTAGCCTGGCTTCTTCGCGTTCTCCAGCTTCCATATCCCAGTCGTCGCCTTCAGCTAGTGATTCCTTCGCCTGGCGCGGTGCAACACGCTTCGTATGCGCCTGGAGTCGACACGATCGACCGTCTTCATGGATAAGCAAAAGATTAGCGAGATCGGGTCTCGTATTGTCTGTCGGGTTTCACGCTCTTCTCCGGTGTGGCTGATCTGCCTGCCTCAATTGCCAGTCCAGATGCCGAGCAAGCGGTGGTTGGGCCTTCTGCCTTCTTCGCGCTGGCAGTTTCAGATCTGGGATCGGTGGAGATGGGAGCCACGCTGGAGAGCTGGCCTTGCCGGCTGGTTGGTTCTCGTATGCTGGCCTGAGTCGCTGGTCGCTCGTCAGCCCCAGCCAGCTAAGATCCTCCGGCGTTACGGAGTCGGTGGCAAGGCGGATGAACATGAACATGAACTGCTGGATGTCGCATCTCGACAAATTCTCATTCGGCGTTTCTTCTTTTCTGCTTCTTCTGCTTCTGCATTTCGTTGATTCTTGAAGAAAAGCAAAAATAAAAAATAAAAAAAAAAAAAGTAAAAAGAAAATAAAGATGGTGATATTACGTAATATCACCGGCACTGGATTCTCGTTTGGGTAATTTTTGACTGCAAGGCGAGAAAAGCACTGGCGAAGGCTGGTTCTTGCGCGCTGCGTCGGCTGAGGAAGCCCCTGAAAAGCCGTTGCAGACAGCGGCTCAGAAGCCCATTACTCTGCAGCATTATACACCAGCACCGGGTTTGCTTGGGTCTAAAAAAGGATTCCATTATTGAAAAGGAGTTTGTATGTACACCCTGACTCCAGAACGCCGTAACACGCATCATTGCTCCACAGCCCCTGTTGCCGCAGGCCCTGTTGCCGTTTCTGCGGGGGGCATGCCGACGCTGGACTCTTCTACGGCCCCGTCTCGGGACCCTGTAGTTACCGGACCCATCTCGCTCTTCTGGGTGCGGAGGTACCCGAGGTCAAAGTCATAGTCGCAGTTCATGGTAATGGTAGTAGCCTCGCTGACCTCCTTTACTTTCCTGGGCTTTGGCTTGCCACGGTTTGAACGGCGGAAGCCGTAGCGCCGTGCTATTGTGCTTGCGAAAGCGTACGATGCGCGCTCACGCTGGTTGCCAAAGATAGATGGGAAGTACCGCGCAAAGAACGGCCGTAATGATGCGAGCGAAGCCCCAATCTGTAGTTGGATGTTAGTTTCGCGGTCTTGTCTACATAATGTAATAAGGGGTTACATACCACGCCAACGTAGAGTTCAACGGTACCAGAGATCCAGAGATAGTAGGCTTCCCACGTCTTGTCGTGGGCGATATTCAGCCGGTAGGTGTAGTATGCACGCACACCACCAGCAATACAAACTCCGAAACCAGCACCAAAGAGGAGGATAAGAATGATCCGTTGCCGCGTGGGCAAGCTGAGAGACATAACGCTGGGAATCGGCAGGACAATAACAATGATGTCGGTTGCAGTGTTGATTGCACCGCTAGCTAGTAAATGGGCACTCTCGTTGATGCAGTTCTGAGGCAGAATAGAAAGCGTCCAATAGAGAGATACGGGTCTAAAGTGGGCTATCATGTTAGCAGACATGGATAAGCCAGTGACATTTTTAGGGTAAAGGGGTACGGATACATGCCTGCAAGTAAACACGACCACCAAAATGAAGATGATAAGTTCGATACCAACGATCCAGATGTTGATAACCACAGTCCACTGCAACGCCGGACTTCCGCTACCTTTCATGATCTTCCGGGTGAAAAATAGAAGCGAGAGTTTGGTGAGCGTACATCCGGTAGCAAAGAGACATTCCAATAGCATCGTCAGCCGAAGGCCTAGAATAAGCTGCCAGATAGGAACGTCGTAAATATGGCGATTCCAGCCTAAGGTGATGGCTGCAGTGGTGGTGATGATCCCACAGCCGAGAGTGGGAAGAGCAGCGGCAATGATGAATATATCGTCCCAGCCAAAACTTCTCAATATTCGGATGCGTGTGAATATACGGATGCCGATGATGGCCAGCATCAGGGGCATGAAAATTGCTGTCATGATTATGATGGCAGGGCCATGAACCTCTGGTGGATTGTCATAATTGGGAGTAGGCCAGGAGGCAATAACTGACACTGGAGGGAGCTGCATAATAGAAGCATTAGGGTGTGAATAAAAGGGGGAAAAAATGAATGTCGGTCCCTGTACAGAGTATACAGAGGAGGTAAAGGAAGGGATTAAAAGAGGTATATAAGAGAAGATAGCAGCTTGATTGCCGGCGGGAGAGCTACTATGGATATAAGTATATTTGGCCCACGAAGGGGGGCCATCAGAACCTTAACACGAAAAGGTTCACAACTACGACACGAGTAGATCTGCAGCGCGAGCTGACAAGTGACACACCTCTTGGTTTAGCTAGCCTGCAAAAGCGGCTCTTAACTGTAAGGAAACATCGAGTCAAAGCGCAGGAGAAGGAGGTATATGCAGGAGTAGCGTCAGAGGAGGCGTCAGGACAAGAATGTAGCCTCTCAAGGCCATTAATCCTGGTCTCAGGTGGTCAGATGTGGATGATACACGGCTTCTCTTTTTCTCCATACAAACACCACTGTCTGCAGGGAGACATCTTCAACCTGGCCATGGCGTCCGGAAGAATGATGCTCTGGCGGCCGTTAGATATTAACGTGGACAGCCACAACACGGCATCATTCAGGTGGCGATCGCCTTTCAATAGATCAGAGGCCCTGAGGAACTTTCCAAGCAAGATTTTCAGGAGCACATCCAGTGAAAAAGAGTATTTTTGAATTCTGCAGTTTCTTGGTGGGGGATCAGTTGCGAGGAAAGGCAATCCTACACGGTTTGTGGGATAGCCGGGTTGGTCTGGCGGTCGTGTTGGGTGTTTTGGAACCAACTAGTATGCTGTGTTTCTTTTTCCTAGCCCATTTTTTTTCTTCTCCTCTGGTCTCTCCTCTATGGAGTAGCAGGGTTGGCATCGTTTTATTTATTTTATTGTTGGCCGAGAGCTCGCAGTTCGCCATTTTATTTGCCTGTCAAGAGTAATCGTCCTTGGCTGCGTGCACTCTCTGAGTGGACAGAGCCGGGAGTTCCAGCTTCGTGATTCCCTGCTGCATCACACAGTGGTTTGCAGTAGCTCCAACTTGGACATGGTCTCCATCGTGATGGAACTGTCTCTTGCATACATACGGAGCCCAGAGGTAGATCTCCAATGGCATCATATGGACAATGATGATGATGATGATGAGCTTGCCGGCTCCTCCCACCCAGGCGATTGCCGGCGGCGGAAGAGACGGGTTTTCTGTCTGTTGTCTAGGGCAACATAGGGCAGTTTGAGAGCCAGTTAAGTCCTTGATCTGCCTCTGGCCTGGCGTCTGAAGTGAGAAAGATAGCAGCAGTCAAGGATAGACCACAATGCACCTGCACGGTCCGTAGAATGTTCTCCAGTCTCTTCTAGCCAGGTGAAGTTGTCGAATAATGGCGTATGTTTGGTTGATCGATCGATCGATGGTTTCGTTCCCGAGCTGGGAGATCCGTTATATATATAATGTGGACATGCTGATTTGCTTGTGACAGCATGCCGGCCGGGATCTCCTCTAATCCCTGGACCGTAGCTCATCTAATATAAATTATTTCCGACGACACTTTTGACCCTCGTCGTTTATTATTATTATTATATGTTAATTACGGAGTATCGGCTAGCATCTAATCAATCGAGTGGATGCCACCGGTATTATCGAAGACTCCGTGCTCTGCCAGCCGTTGACCTTTGATATGGCCGGCTCCTCGCAGCGAACAGCGCCAGGAAACATCCAAAAATTGCGCAGCCGGTCATCGTCTAGTATTGCAACGGCCTTTGACGCCTGTACCATCTCGACCAGCCTCGCTAGGAGGTCTCCGTCCCAGTAACTAAACAGTTAGTTAGCTGAAGCTATCGTCCGATCTTTTAGTGTCTTGTGCCCTTGTTTATATGCGTAGACGATATGGACGCACTCGAGCAGTAGACTGACCGTAGCAAAGGGCCATCGCCATCGCCATCACCGTCTTCATTGTCTTCGTCGTCGTCGTCGTCTGCAGCCTTCTGTCTCCCTTCTCTGCGGTCTCGTCTGCTGTTTCGTCGCCGTCTCGTCTGCTGTGTCTGTTGTTGTGCGCAGCCCAAAAAAGCCAAGCATCGCCAAAGGGGGAAAAAATAATAACCAACGACAACGCCAAAAAGCGCAAAAAGTTCCTCGACCTCAACTTCAACGTCCGACATTCAACCTTCGCCCTCACGACTCTCCAGCCGTTCCTCCTCCAAGCTCCCTTTTCCTTCTTCTTCTTCTTCTTCTTCCTCTTCTTTCCATCGCTCCTTTTTGCCTTTACTTATTTATTTATTATCTGGATCCCATCTGCCCTAATTTCCTGCTTTCGTCGCCGCTTGATCGCCCTCGCGGTGTCAGCCAGCCTTCCCGCCGTCACCACCAGCAGCGGAACACGCACTCGCCAGAATCCTCCAGCCTCTCGACAAAGCAGTCTTTCGATCCCAGTGAACACTTGCAACCTAAAAGGCCCTTTAATGTGAAAAGCACGGTGCGCTCTTCTCGTTCTCTCGTTCCTTTACGGTCCGGCAACAAAGGAATTGTCCAAGGGGGAATACAACGCCGTCAGCGAGTCTCGAAGACCTGGTCCACCCCCCCTCCGAATCGCCTGCTCCCTGTGTGTCGTGAATCTGTTTCAGCTTGCCCTCTTGACCATCTGTCGACCCGGACTGGAGTCGGGACGCTCACTCGCGGCCTTCCCTCGCCCTTCGATCTCAACGCTGAGTTGGCTGCTGGCTTGCCTCCAGGGCCATCTTATCACTGCTTATCTCCCGCCCTGACGTCCTCAACACCCGGTCCTCGCCTCGATATCGCACCCTGCTTCTCGTCAGGCCGCTTTTTTTGCCTCGCCCCTCTATCAACTTTTAATTGAGCGCATCCGGTCCAGTCGTGCTGGTGGATAGCAAGAAGAACTAACAACACCTCTTCGACGCAGAGGCACCGTATATTTGCCACGTTCTTTTCTGCCTTTAGCCCGTCACGGATTTTTTTCTTCATAACACCAACAACAGGAAACAATATAAAACACAGGGACGAACTCGGCATTATCCTACCCCCTTCTTAGACAGAAGGTATAGAGCGTTTCGGATATTTGATCCTGCGTCTATATTGGATTTCGATTTGTTTTATCCAAATCTAACAACACTCGAACTATTATAATCTATAATGGCCCATTCATCAAGGCCCGAAGGGCATCTCAACCTTAACTACCTTCCCTCCTCGCAACCACGATCTGGCACATCTACCGGCAGCTCGTCTCCTAGCGAGCTTCCGCAAACAGGGCAGACAAAGTCACCCTTTGGAGACTCAAATGGCCTAGCTGGCTCGTCACAATCGATTGGAGGCTCGAGAATGGGGGCAGGTTCCCCTTCTCACGATCTTGGCAATCGTCTCTATCCCAAACGGTTAGCTGAAACCCTCCCTCCCCTTAAAAAAACACATCCATCACCATCATCTTTCCATCTCGATTATCTAACATTTTGGATGCTGACATATTGGTAGAGCCCGGGAAATACAGGCGCAAGAAGGTGTGGCCTCACACCTCTGGGGAGGACCACCAACCAGCGGCAATTCCACACCTCTGCGTGAGAATATTCCCGAGTCACCGAACCAAGACGAATTCCCAGGTCTAGTGCCATCACCTGAAACCATAGCGTACAATCCCGGTCGACGAACTCGTGCGGGAACCGTACCCTCACGCTTCTCTCCCGTCGGACCGCTCAATGGACTCAACGTCCAACCTTCCGTCATCTCAAAGACTTCTAGACCTACCCCATCTACCAGCCCATTCCGCCCACAAAATACGACTGGAGTAGACTCGTCCATGGTGTCTGCTCCAGGAACGGAGTCGAATACAGTTCTGCTGTCTCGCCTCCGAGCTGGCTCGATGCCACAGCGGCCAAATCTGCTGAACAGCTCAAGCCCCTTCGGTCCTTCTGTCTTTTCGACAAACTGGTCATCCGGCCGCGAGCGTGCCACTACACTGGCCAGCATTCGATCTTCCGAAGGCCCCTCTTCGCCCACCCAGTCTTCCTTCTCGAAGGATGGTCTTGCTGATGCTGACGTGAGGACCCTGGATTACCTGGGGTTGGCAGAAACGCCCCAGCAGTCTCGTGCTAGCCTTGCAGGACCATCGGTTGCCATGCTTATGCAGCAGCAGCAGCAGCAGCAACAACAGCCGACGTCTTCCCTGCCACCTCTTCTCGCAGAATTGGCCATGCTCAATCGCGGTTCAAACCGATTCCGCTCCTACTCTGTTAATGCAAAGGAGAAATATGCCGAGGAAGACGAGGAATTCGGCACACATTACTCTGCCATTCCCTCAGGAACTCTAACTCCATCCGCCGCCGCTACTGCCGCTCAACTCGCTGCCACCCAGGCTCAAATCCATCAACACAACCTTGCTGTCCAAGCCTTTGCAAACCACGCATCCTCCAGCCGACCTCGAGCTCGTACTGCTGGTGTTTTAGACGCTCCTCTCCAACGTTCCTCCATCCGCAACTACCTCGCAAGCCCTTCAAGACTCGAGAACAGTATAAATGCTTCGGACATTCGCATTACGGAGGGCTCTGAGTATGATGGTTTACCTGAAGCCGTTCAGAGAATGCAACTAGGAGGCATGGGAGGACTAAGAGCCCAGGAGCCCGTGGATGAGAACAATTTGGAGGGCCCTACTCGAGCATTGTGGATTGGCAGCATTCCCGTCTCCACCACCGTCACATCCTTGGATGCTATCTTCAATGTATATGGTAAGATTGAGTCAACTCGCGTTTTGACCCACAAGAACTGTGGATTCGTCAACTTTGAGCGTGTCGAAAGTGCCACTCAAGCCAAATCTCTTCTGAACGGAAAGGAAATATTCCCGGGAGCTGGCCCCGTCCGCATCGGGTATGCCAAAGTCCCAGCCACCCCTGTTTCCGAGACACCAGGTCAGCCCGGCAGCCAGAACTCCCCAACACCAGATGCTAGTACTGGAGCTGCTGGATCAGTGGCGCGGGATGGAACTCGCTCTACCACACAAGACGGCGAAGCTGCTATCTCGTCCATCCCAGACCTGCAAGAAATACAACCTGAAATGAGCAATATTGTTATTGAATTTGGTTCCTCCGAATCTGAATGCCAAAATATCACCAAGAGTATTCAGCGAGCGATTAACTTCACGGCATTTGAAGATGAAATCCGTCCAGTTCCTGAGCCCAGCCAATCCCGAGTGTTTGATGCTCCTCGCCTGCGCGAAATAAGGAAAAAGATAGACAATGGCGCCTGCAGCGCTCAAGAAATTGAAGACACTGCCAATGAAATGCTCCCCGAAATTGCCGAGCTAGCCTCTGACTATCTAGGAAACACCGTGGTACAGAAACTTTTCGAGTTCTGCTCCGAGCCAGCCAAAGAGCAGATGTTGATACCTATTGCTCCTCATCTTGCAGAAATTGGCGTGCACAAGAATGGTACATGGGCTGCGCAGAAGATCATTGATGTCTCCAAAGTAGACTCCCAGAAGCAGATGATCGTGGACAGCCTCAGGCCATACACTGTCCCACTGTTTCTTGACCAATACGGAAACTATGTTTTGCAATGCTGCTTGCGCTTTGGTCCTCCATTTAATGATTTCATCTTCGAAACCATGCTTAGCCGCATGTGGGAAATTTCACAGGGACGGTTCGGTGCCAGAGCCATGAGGGCTTGCTTGGAGAGCCACCACGCCACCAAAGATCAGCAACGAATGCTTGCATCTGCAATCGCGCTACACAGTGTTCAACTAGCAACGAATGCTAATGGTGCTTTACTTCTTACATGGTTCCTCGATACCTGCACGTTCCCCAACCGTCGTACTGTGCTTGCCCCACGACTGGTTCCTCATCTTGTGGCTCTTTGTACACACAAGGTTGCCTACTTGACTGTACTGAAGATTGTCAATCAGAGAAATGAGCCAGAGGCTAGGGAGATCATCTTGAAGGCTCTGTTTTACAGCCCTGGGGATGAGACATTGGAAAGCATCCTGAAGGATCAGTCTTCTGGTGCAACATTGATTTTCAAAGTCCTCACCACTCCCTTCTTTGAAGAAGCTATGCGTGCAGAGGTAGTCAAGACAGTCGCCAAGGTGCTTACTAAACTGAAGACTACTCCTAGCCAGGGGTATAAGCGGCTTATGGATGAGGTCGGTTTGTCTTCACGTACTACAACTTCTCGCGATTCCCACCACGGTCGTGACCACGGCACTAGCAATGATAGAGACAAACATCAGCGCCAGTCCGGCCAGCAACGCCAGGAAGGAAACAACTTCCCTGTCCAACAAAACCAGGCTGACCGCCAGTATGGCTCCCAGATGGGTGCACATAACATGAACATGCAGCAACCTCTTAGCTCTCCTCCAAACATGGCACGATCCATCTCTTCTGAGCAAGCTATGCCGCAATATGACCCCTATTCATTCGGCTCCATGAATAACCTTGCTGGCCTGCCAATGACAAACCCTGCCATTTCCCAAGAAATGCCACCTCTAAATCCACAACAGTACCAATACCAAGCCTTCCTTGCTGCTCAATCGCGCGGCATGCCGACGGCTGGATTCTTCCCGCCTGGGCCCCCTGGGAATGGTATGGGAATGGGAATGAACGGTTTCCCAGCCACCACTGGTTCAACATTAGATAACTTCCGTTCTGTACAACCGGCCATGGCAGGCCCCGGCGGTGCTCCACTGCCAATGGGCGGAAACTCGATACTTCAACCAACTGCATATGGAAATCAGCAGTTTAGCCCTGTCATGGGTGCTGGACAACTGTACAATTACCCTCAACAATTTTATCAACCAACTCCAGGAGCACAGGGTGCTCCACCTTCGGGACGACGTGGTCGTGTAAGTTCCCCTAGCCTCTATCGGTCTATATTCTCCCCGCCCTCATGATAATTAATCTAATATTTCCTCATATAGTATTCCTGATTGATTTATGACCATTGCGAGCACGTTCTTTGAAGCCATTTATCGATGATGCAGCCATATATGTAAAATTTGGGAATTGTTTATTGACTATCGTTCTGCCTTTTTGATTTGCATTATTCACCTCTCATACTCATGCGATCCAGGAATAATGCTGAATGCTATATCTGAATTATAACATCTCGAGCATGGATGGAAACTGTTATGGCATGGTACATTTCCGTTGCAGGGGATGAAAAAGCTGGTCCTGCTACTTCACCCTTGCTATGCATTCGTCCTCTTTTACCTATCTCATCTTAGCGCTGGTTCGCAAGAGTGATATAGCTAGGAATGCAAAATGTAGGTTCTTGCCCGGTATAACACAGAGAAGATGGAAGCGGGATGAGCAATGGTGTCTTCCTCATTCTACCTGTTATCCTCTCAACTCTCCGCGTTTTCCCCTATCGTCCTTTCTTTTTGTCCCCTTTTTGGCCTGTTCTTATTTCCATCCCCATCTTCTGGCTTCAAGTTACAAAAATGCTGTTGTTTTATTTCAGTTTGTACATTTTCTTGTTTTTGATCAATCATATGCATGCCAGAAAATTTTCTATTCCATGTCTATCTCATCCCCTGCGTTCCCTTTTCCTCTTTGCTGCGTTGTGTTTGATTTCAAGTTTTATTGTCTAGCCAAGATCGAGTCCAGGCTTCATGTGCTTAGGTACTCGCTTGTCAAGACGGAAAAGAGAGCGAATCGTATGTACAAGAAAATATGTCTTAAGCCAGGCGAATGTATGTTCTATTTTGGTTTATCTGTTATTACTTGAGGGAAAAATCATGAATTATTTGTTCTTATTCCATTCAGCCTGTAAAATACCCGTTAGTAGTTGACAGATAACAAGTCGTGCATAAAGACATCACTTTCAGCTCATATAACCCAAGCTGGCGCCAAGAGTGTCTATACTCTGCTTCGGGTTTCCCTTACCTGCAGGCCGCGCGTGGGTTGGCCCCTGTGAGCTTTTTTGATAGTTGGGCTGCTGTGCTCGAACATATAATTGCATAAGCCCCATCTCATAAACCTGGGAAGTGATGCTTTGTGAGCAGTGCCTAAAGTCAAAGTCAAACGACCGAAGAACTAACTGCTCTGTAATTTGTGATACATTAGGAGATCGTTACCAGAGTGCAATAGGTGGAGGATGGCTTGACTTGATAATTAATTCTTGTCAGCAGCTAATAGACCGATCGCTAGTACCCTTTATGTAACAACGATTCTCCCCAACGGCTTAACTTGGTGGATGATTCGCGATCGTAGCTTTCTGCAGCAAATCGCTCTCCGGGGTACATGCTCTATTGCGTAGAAGTTCCCTTGTATTTTTGAATACAATCGCTGCGATCTCTCTCGCCACTTACTTAGTTACTTGTGGAGTGTGGTCGGTCAACGTTAAAGTTGGTTGATGCGCTTAACAAAATTAAGTTCTCTTGGCATGATCCGCCGGGTTGGTGCAAGTGGGTCGGCCAAAATAGTTAAGAACTCCACTTTTGCTCTGCGCAACACAAGGGATAAAAGTTTGGGAATACACTTGCTTTTTATATGTGATCAGACATTTTCTAAATTGCTTCAGCCTCCACCGTTAGGTAAATATTATTTTATATTATAGAGGGTAAGGCTTTAGCTAGTTGCATTCCCGTGTCACGTCCTACGACAAATCGGGAACGGCACATGACAAGTACTCAAGAAACTACATCTCTCTACACTCAACGGTCCGCATCTCAACTATATGGCCAACAAAGCCACTCTGTCCCCTTTACCCCGCCCCAGATGTGCCCTAATTTGATATTGCCGCATGTAAAGGGTAGCTTGATATCGTAGTTAAAAAGGGCCTTTTATTCTCGTTGAGATAGCCGACAATGCATAGTATCTTGAATAATAATGGTGGAATGGAGATCCGTAAATAACACCAGTCCGTTATCTATGTCATAGCATGTCTTTTCATGCGTTTATAGTATCCCGTCAGGAGTTGCCTCAAATGGGTTGGACTGGTATGATTCAAACCTCACAGGTATATAAGTAGGCAGCATAACAAGCCCTGCGCAACTTGCAAGGCCAGCTTCATAGAATAGACGGGTTAACTTTCCCGTGGACATCTCTACGCCACTAGCCAGCTACTAAGCCAAGAATGAAGAACCTGGACAGCCACGAGTTTTAAGAGCAAGATCGGCGTTAAAATCATGGTAGACGCAGACCACTGGATAGTTACACAAGACAAAGCTGCCGTGGTTGTCAAGAACTGACTACCAAGCCCTTGCTTTCTGTGGATGGATCCCATGATTGAAGGGCCGTCTCAGCTCTTTTGTAACCACCCTGGTGGAAATACGTCAGCACATTAGTTATATATTAAGCTTTCATCCTATCCTAGGTATAAGTCAGCCACAATATCCCCAAAAGCCGGCGGAGCACGAAGGATAGTAGGTTCGCCCCAAGCCGAAAGCATTATTGGGGATTCTACCCCAATATATCGCGAAATATAGCATCATCGCTAGAATGGATGGCTTGAGAATAATATCTCAAGCAATTTGCATACTCCCAACTGGAGATAGTAGGAACACTCATGACAACATGATACCAACATATAAGGTACCACCCATTGTCCTCAAGCCAACTGCGGGATCATTAGACCCTATAGTTACCAAGCAGTCAAACATCCTAGATAGTAACCATGAAGGTGAAGTGTATTATTTAGCAGGATATAGAACCTGAGATTCTCACATATACGACGAAATGAGAACTGGAATCAATAAGCGGCATGAGGATATTGGGCGAAAGCTTAGGTAGTTAGTCATGCAGGCACTTGGAGGTACAGAGGTTAGTAGTTAACTAGTTGGTTAACGAAACTAGTTTAGGTTAACTAGTTAGTTAGTTACGCCAAGACTAAAATTAATTAGTTAACGAGTTAACTTCGTCGTTAGCTATTTTGACGCTCTCCAAAACTGATATCTCTTGCAGCAACACAAATATAGGCAGATTCATCCAATGCCATGAATTCTAGTTCCGAAAATTTAAGGACTGGAATATCACTTCCTTTATCTTCGATAATATACCAAGATACGTCACAGAATTTATTTATAATAGATATACCCGTATCAATCAGCTTGGCCCAGCAATTACCAGGCCATATCAAAAGTGATCCATGGTCTAGAATACCACTGATATATTCATCAGAGGCCCTCAGTAACCCATACAATGGACCGTCCCCCGAGCCAAAGACAGCTTTGCAGAGGGAGAAGGTTCTTAAATTTGTCTCACCCGAAGAACGTGAATATCATGCATTGATATGTGCATTTGCTGAAGATGAGATGAGGAAGCTCCGGGAGAATTTCCAGGGCCAATGGTGTTATGTCAGACATATATTACCGCCTGATAAAGAAGCAGCCTTCTCTCTACTTTCAAAGACACACCTGGGCTCAGGCGGTCCACAAGGACAAAATTACAGGAATCTTACCCCAAAACCTCCACCTGTTATTCTTTCATCAGAATTAAACATCTTTTCATCTGGCAGAGACATTTACAACGCACTCGTAAAGAACCCTGGCTCATGTCAAACCACGATAAAGCTTTCCAGGGTTCTCGACTCAACCAGATTTGACGAAGAGCCTGATTCAGGGGACCCAATTTTCTTTCGAATCCCGCCCGCATCGACTTTTATACTGACACATATTCAATCAAGCCTACCATGTTTAACCAACCCGCTTTCTATGATTCCGCCTACTCAAAAGTTTGACTTCATTCTTGCGGATCCACCATGGCCCAATCGGTCAGCTAAACGCTCAAAACAGTACATCACTTCAACTTTGTCGTTTGATGATCTAGGGCATCTGATGGGAAATATTACACGGAAGTTTCTTACCTCTTCTGGTATAATAGCCATTTGGGTTACAAATTCCGGAAAGGCGCGGCGAGCAGTCGAAAGTGCTTTTCAGGCGGCCGGTATCAATAAGGCGGAGGAGTGGATATGGGTTAAAACGACAGTTACTGGAGAGATAGTGACTGCACTTGATGGAGTATGGAGAAAGCCATATGAAGTCTTGATAGTAGGGAGAGCAGGCTGGCAAGAGCATGGTCTAAGGAGGAGGATTATCGCAGGGGTACCAGATATACACTCCCGAAAGCCAGTGGTAAGGGAGTTAGTTGAGCAGGCGTTTTTTGATAACGAAGAATACACCGCCTTGGAAGTGTTTGCGCGCTATCTAACCGCAGGTTGGTGGGCTGTAGGGGATGAAGTAATGAGATTCAACTGGGATGGCTGGTGGGGAAACTAGGGATGGTTGGACGAAAAATTGGTATACAAGTCGCAATATCGCACCATCGGCCTAGACTACAGTATACATCGATCCCATCAATCAAACACTGGCCCTAGACTAACGAGGCTGAACCTCAAATCACCGTGTCCCGCATCTTCTTCGGTCTTCAAGAATCTTCTGACCCCCTTGTCCAACGCCTTCTCACTCAGCATGTCCTCATCTTCAGCTAAATCTCCTCTGCACAGGGGGCCTTTCCTCCTCCCATCAAGTTCATATAGCCGACCATCGTCACCTTTGACAAAACACACGAAATGTAAGTCAACCTTCTCTTCTGCACTAGGAGCACTCGTGTCTCCTTTCTTCGCGGCATCTGCATGTGCACTCTCTAGGGCGGAGCTAGAATACAGCAAGTCTGCTCTCTCTTGTGGCGCCAATGGGACAGCCTCTAGTAACAGCCGGTCAAGGTCAGAGTCCTTGGCAATTTCCTTCTTCGCGGCACCGTTAGATACAGCATGAAGTAGGCCGATAAGACCGCATGCATTCCGGATTGTCTGCTTGAACCATATTACCGGTTCCTGTGGCCCAGACGCAGCATATGGTTCGATGTTAGCATCTTCAGCAACTCGGGTCTTTTCATACGTGTCAGAAACGGGAAAGACGAGAAGGAGCGCTTGTGAAGGGCGAGGAATGAAGGCTAGAAGCTCTGGATCCGATATGCTGTAGACATCCGCAAAGCCGAGGGTACGTGGGAGGCCGAGCTGGTGGATTAGATGCGACATGACCTCTGGATTGTTTTCTGTAACCGTAGAACCCATGAGTGCATGTACATATTGAAAGAGGGGTGAACCAACCGAGGGGCACAAAGGCCTTTGCATTGTCCGGACAGTCAGGATTATTATCGGCCATCTTGAGTTTACAGCACTTATTTAATGGTGTCTGGATATGCGAAGTTTGCAAATTCCGATTCTTGATATTTACGGACTGTGTGCTGCGGTGTTTGTATTCAATTTATTGCTGCCTTGAGAATGGGAGATACGTGACGGGAGAGAAATGCGTCATAATGCAAACAGTGCAAATTTAAAAGAGCTTCACTTTTATATGACTAAATAATGACTAATCAAAAAAAAAACTTTAAAGTGAAAGTGAACGAAGCTAGGCTTAATTAGGCAAGAGTACCATCTTCTCCAACGTCGCCTGAATCAACTCGCGGTGTTTACGAATAAACCAGTGATCACCGTCGACCTCTGTGAATTCAAACTGGCCTGTCTGTTCTTCCCAAGCCTTGACCTGATCTGGGTATACGAAATCATCTTGACGGGCGGCAATCGCTGTGATAGGGACATTTAGTGGTTCCTCGCTTATATATTCATAGCTGCTGAACCAGGGCGCGTCCCGCCTGAAATTCGGCAGAATAGATCGAACAAAAGCTGCGTCGTCTACTGAACGCAAGGTAGAGATAGCATAATCTACCTCCACACTTTCCAAGAATAACCTTTGCATGATTGGCCGTTTTTTCCAAGAGTGGAGGAGATGGGGAGCGACGGTGGCAGTGACCACTAGCCGTGGCAGCGGATGAACTCCACGGCGTCTCAGTTCTCGAATTGTCTCAAAGGCAACTATACCACCAAATGAATGGCCCCAGATGATGGCCGGGTTTCCAATGGCAGACTCCATCTCTTCAAGGATCCCGGATACAATTTCAGAAACATTCGATGGGATAGGTTCGTCGATTCTGTTATCTCTGCCAGGGATTTGAACCGCGATACTATCTAGTCCCTGTGGCGGCTTAATTAGGTATGGAGCAAAGAAAGACGCATCTGTTGCTATCGGATGGATGCATAGAAGAGATGGTTGGCCTTTAGGGACGACAACATTGTTGCCTCTTAGGAACCAAGCGGAAATGTCAGTCAGGCTATCAAAATGGAGGGATTCCTGAGCTTCCTCTTGACTCCGTTCTTGTGACGAGATTTCCGGCCTGTCATGATCTGAATTTGCAACTCGTTCGAGTTCCTGTGCTATACTCTCCAGAGTTGGGCTGCCGAAAAGCTTCATGACAGGGTACGATATCTTGATATCACGCTGAATCATCCCTCGAACTTGTGCGAGAGTCAACAAATCAGTGACATATCGATCCAGTGTTGTGGTACGAGAGATTTTACTCTCGTGTATCCCAAGAATTTTTGCGAGACCAACATGTAGAATATCTGCAATCTCCTCTGCGGTCTTTGGTCCACCTCCAGGTCCTAAACTGCCGGGCCTACACATCTTTGCACTCTGCTCGGGGAGACTGATAAATGTTCCATCTAAGACCAGGTGAGGGGCTTCGGCTACAAACATACGCCAGTCTATATCCGCTGCCATTCGTTGCGTGGTATTGTCAATAATTGCTTCCTCCAACGCTGTTAGCACGTCAGGAAGACTCATCGGGAATAGTCCTCTCATCATGTTGAACTCAACAAGTTCTTCGGCGTCATGCCCAGAGTTCTTGAAAATACCAGAAAAGTTGCCCATCACTCCATAGTTGAGAGCCAATGCGGTCAGCCCGGCATTTCGACGGTGATGTGCCAAGCTATCGAGAAACTGATTGGCAGCTGAGTAGGCTAATTGTCCAGGGATACCAACTAAACTAGCGATAGACGATATAAGAACAAAGAAATCCAGCTCCATGCTTTTTGTGGCTTCGTGAAGATGCCACGCTCCTTTTGCTTTAGGGTCAAAGACTCTCCTGAAGTTATCAGCTGTGGTATCCTTCACTGATACATTCCCCGACACGGCAGCACAATGAATAATACCCGACACAACTGGCCATTCTCTCTCATGGCTGAACAGTGAATGGACTTTTTCTGCGGTGGTAATGTCCGCGAGTTCAACCCAAACTCTAACTCCTCGTCTTCGTAAATACTCGATTGTTGCTCTGCTGTCTGCTGATTTAGGCCCTGATCGACTGACAATCACGATATTTTGTGCTCCTCTATCAGCTAAAAATACTGCCAGTTGCAAGCCCAGTCCTCCGGCACCTCCTGTGATAAGGTAGCTTTGGTCACTGCGCAGCTGAAGCCGGGCATATGGAACAACAGGAACTTCTAATCCTTCCGGCATTTCAATCACAGCCCTCCCAATGACTTCAGACCTTGACAAAGCAACCATCGCAGCCTTCAGATCCGTTACAGGGAATGACGTGAGGGGTAGTGGCTTGAGTTTGCCTGTGTCAAAAAAAGCATAAAGCTCACATAGTAATTCGCGATGCCTCTCCGGCTTTTGTTTGACCAATCGATCCATGTCAACAACAAAAAATGAGCAGTTCTGGCCAAATTGTTCTAGGCCCAGTCGCATATTACGGTAGATATCGATTTTCCCAATCTCTACAAACCGCCCAAAGGGTGCCAGACATTCGACAGATGCGGCTAGGAGTTCACCAGCTAGCGAGTTCAACACCACATCAACCCCATGGCCATTTGTGGACTTTTTGACTGCATCACGGAATGACACTGAACGGGAATCAAATACTCCCCGAACGCCTTGCATGTTTGCAACAGCCTCACGCCTTTCGGGCGTCCCAGCGGTTGCATATACTTGTGCTCCAAGTGCGTGAGCAATCTGAATGGCCGCCATCCCTACACCACCGGCAGCGGCGTGAACCAGCACGCTTTCTCCTGCTGTGAGTTTGGCCAAACATACAAGTGCGTAATATGCAGTTGACATGGCCCCAGCAACGGCAGCAGCTTGTGCTAGGTCATACGACTTGGGCTTGAATTGAACTAGACTTTGGTTGGCAATAATATTCCCAGCAATGCCGTTCGCTACTCTAGCCACAACTTCGCATCCAACTTCGAGGTCATGCACTTTTTCGCCAACAGCGGAGACAGTGCCTGACACTTCCATCCCGAGCGTGAGCCCTGAAAGAGACCCGGAAACCGCACGTTCATCTAATAGGCCCAGGCTATTGATAACGTCCTTAAAGTTTAAACCTGCGTAGTGGATGTCAATGCTTACGTCTTCGGGTCCAAGGACATCTAACCGGGGAGCAGATTGACGAAACTTAATGCCATCTAGTGAGCCTCCGGGATCGGGTTCGGCAAAGTAACGGCCACCCCGTGCGGGCATCATAAGTACAGGCTTGCAATCCTCACGCCCTTCATCTTCAGGGTTAAGGAGGATCAGCCGTTTCACGAATACCCCTTCAGGGCGCAAGGCTACTACATTTTCATCACAGCAAAGCCGACCCTTGCGGAGTTCTGCTTCGAGCAACTTGAGATGATTATCGCTCTCATCAAATGGAAGGTCAATCAGCCGGAATCGGACCCACGGAAGTTCGTTCGCCGCTACCCTTACGGCCGCCTGTAGAGCAGAAGAGAATGGGTCGCAATGTGAATCTACTGGGGTCATACAAGCTCCTTTGCTAATGACGATCACAGTTGTAGCCCCTTTACGTGAATAAAGGCGGTTTGCAATTTCCATGATCGCATAGATCGTCAACTCTAGGTCGACCTGTGGATTAGGAGCTGGACCCCCCGGGGAAGTCAAGATGATACTTGGAACAACAATGAGGCCACGGCCGTCCAGAGGGCAGTCTAGCTTTTCCGGTAACTTAGGCTCTTCTTGAGGGGAGCTCTCAATTCTTTGTATATGAGCCCCTGGAAAAGCAGACTGAATAGCGGAGGTACAATCCATAACACCTGGTTGCGGTTCAAATAGCACCACATTATCACATACAATTTCGAAGGAACCCTCTTCTGGTTCTGGAGTAAATGAGATATCATACTGAGGCACATTGCCAATACTGCGACCTGGAATTCGCTTCCCAGAAAACCCTCTAGCGATAGCGATTAAGTCACCGTCAGAGCTCCACACAGTTACATGACCACAGATGAGTGTGTCGTCATGGCGAGTAACCTGGATATGAACAGCAGTGCTTACGGTCCCACGTGCGTCAAACATTTGCACTTCTTCGATGGCATAAGGGAGGTATATTTCCGTCGGGTTCCCTCTGTACTGTTGGTCAGCGTACAAGGTATGCAAGCTTGCATCCAAAAGAGCAGGGTGGATTCGGAAGCGTGCTGCTTCTTGATGAAAGGTTTCCGGTAGTGACGCAAGTGCAAATATTTCATTCCCAAGTCTCCATATCTTCTGCGCACCGCGAAAGGAATTGCCGTACCGGAGACCAGCCCTCTCTAAGTTCAAATAGAATTTTTCAATGTTAACTTCTTCCCCTGTTTGAACTCGAGCTCGCGCAGATGATAGGTCTTCTATTAATGACTGCGATTCCGAATTAGTCGAAGCATTTACTCGACCTCGCGAAATTATTTGCCATGGATCGCCAGATTTAGCATCTGACGCGCGGGAGCTTATAATAAAATCATGAGCGGCAGAGGTAACTTCCAGTTGCACCTGCAGAGGGAAATCTTCTGTTGAAGCCATAACAAGAGCATGTTCGAACCTCATATCCTCTATCCGAATACTCGTGGCACTTTTTTGGTGACCGAGGACGGTGGCAGCGAGAAACCCAGCTTCAGCCTGCCCAGTCATCGGGAAGACTACTTCGCCGTCGACGATGTGGTCTGCAAGGAATGGAGAGACTCCCGTGCTAAGGCGAAGGTGCACGATACCACGGCCATCATCTGATAATGGCGCATAACCTTCAAGGAACGGATGATTTTCATTCAGTTGGCGAATACGATATCCTTGTGGGTGTTCAAACCAGTAACGCTGACGCTGGAAGGGATACAAAGGGAGGTCGATAACCCTCCCGTTAGTGAATGATTCCAGCTTTGCAGGAATCCCCATGATATGTGCAACTGCAAGTACATGAGCAAATGGGGCAACATCATTATTTCGGCTCATGGAAGGAAGTATAGTGGCAGGCTTTCGCAATGACGCCGCGATGCGACGTGTCTCGCCAACAAGGACAGGGTGTGGTCCAATTTCTACGAGTAAGGTATAACCATCTTTCAACACTTCACTCACAGCCTCTAAATATCTTACTGGACGACGAATGTTATGAAACCAGTACTCTGCCGTTAAGTGTGTCCCCGTCTCCTTAGTTGTGGTGACAGTGGAGTATAAAGTGATGCCGGCTTCTCTACCTTGGATAGAAGACAAGGACTGCATGAGTTCTTCTTCAAAAGGTTCCATAAAATGACTATGATATGGAACATTGACCTTCACATATTTCGCAAAGGTGTCCTGCTTTTGAAAATCTTCCATCAACTGTTGGAGAGCTTCTGTCTCGCCACTAAGGGTCGTTAGTTGAGGCCCATTCAGGCCGGCAATATCCACTCTCTTTTTTAATCTCCGGCGCCAGATATGTTTCTGTGTTTCGCTTGATGATAACCCAACGGCTAGCATTGTTCCCTGGCCCTGAGCTTTACTTTGTATTTGGGATCTCCAATATATCACATTTACAGCCTCTTCCAGAGTGAGTGCACCGCTTATATGGGCAGCTGCAACTTCACCAACAGAGTGCCCAACCACGGCTTGTGGCTGTACTCCGTATGAAATCAAAGTTTTGGCTAATGCAATTTGAATTGCCGTAATAGCTGGTTGGACCACTGTCGGTTGGCTGATAGAGAATGGGTCATGAAGAGGAGCAGAGATCTCTGCTCGAAGAGACCAGCCGGAGAGTGCGGTGAAGTGGACATCAAAATCAGCTAATGACTGCCTAAATACCGGCTCCTGAGCAGCGAGTGACATCCCCATTCCGAGCCATTGACCTCCTTGTCCAGAGAACACGAAAGCAATCTTTGGAATTTTCTCATTAATTTGCAAACACAAGGACAAAATCTCTTTTGTCGTGCCACCAGAACCAACCTGATCAAGTTGGAAGCAAAGGTCATCAATACCGCTTGCAGCTACAACTGCAATTTGGGGATGGAAGGTTCGGCGCCTATTCAGAGTATAAGAGATATCCTCAATCGTAGGACGAGTTGCTCGAAGGTGGCAAGCAAGGCTTTTGCCTGTATCGTTCAATGCAGCTGCAGACCTCGCTGATATAATAAAAGGCTTTAGACCATCACGAGTCATTGAAGTTGAGCTTTCCCCGGACTGACAAACGTACGGTGCTACATTTTGAAGAATAACATGTCCATTAGTTCCCCCCGCCCCGAATGAGTTGACGCCGATGAAAAGTTCCTTTTTGACTCCGAAAGAAAGGCTGGCTACTTTCTGGGGAATAGCAACGCGGAGCTCATCAAAATTCAGACCGGGATTTGGCGTGTCGAGGTTAATTTGAGGGGGAACCTCGGCATGAAATGCCACCATAACGCCCTTGATGAAACCCGTAATACCCGAGGCGCCCTCAGTGTGACCGAGATTGCCTTTAGCTGAGCCTACTAGAAGAGGCCCTTTTTCTTGTGGACGGGCCTGTCCAAGTATTTCCCCGAGTGCTCGCAATTCGATAGGATCACCAATTGGTGTTCCGGGACCATGGGCTTCGACATAGCTGACGCTGCCAGGGTCAATCCCCGATCTCTCATAAACTGATCGCAGGAGGGCCATCTGAGCAGCAGGATTAGGGACAGAGAACCCAGCTTCTGTATACCCGTCCTGATTTAGTAGTGAGCCACGAACCAGGGCATATATCCTGTCTTTGTTCTCTAGAGCTCGGATGAGAGGCTTGAGATAAACAACCCCGACACCCTCACTTCGTACATAACCGTCCGCGTCTTTATCAAAAGGTTTACAGACTCCTTGCTTTGATAAATAACCTCCCATTGAAAGCGAAATGCTTGCTTCGGGACGGAAAATTGCATTAACTCCGCAGGCAAAGGCAGCTGTGCTCTCACCTGCCCAGATGCTTTGACATGCGAGATGAAGAGCCACCATACTAGCTGAACAAGCTGTATCAACGGTGACACTGGGGCCCTGCAGATTCAGCCGATGAGATACTCTGTTTGAGAGACCACAAGCACCAGCTCCTAAGTTTGAATGCCCGCTAGATTGATCTCGTTGTATACTGCTTCCCTGTATGAAAGCATAATCATATTGGAAGGTTCCTGTGAATACCCCAGTACGCGATCCAGACACCTGGTCTAGCCGGGTGCCTGAATCCTCAAGGGCATGAATAGCGGTTTCTAATATCAATCTTTGTTGTGGATCTATCCGACTTGCCTCCGTTGGGAAGTACCCGAAGAATTCGGCGTCAAACTTGTTGATATCCTCCAGAAAACCGCCCCTGACATTATTGATCCGGCCTTTATTTTGGGAAGTGGGATCATGAAATGCGTGAACGTTAAACCTATCGGGCGGAACTTCTGATATCATGTCCGATCCATTTCGAATTGCATCCCAGAACTCCTGGACAGTTTTAATACCTCCAGGGTATCGGCATCCAATTCCAACAACGGCTATTGGTTCCACCTCGCGGGTATCCATCTAGGATATGATTAAAAGCTTCCTTCAGGAAAATTAGAACGATACGTGATGTGATTTAAAGGGTTTGCATAATTTTTAGGCAGTCTTTTCCAGAGAAAACGGGACTGACTACCTTTTAAAGGTATCACTCGTCTATCACCCGTATAAACTCCGTCAGATTTTCAATGCTGGCTGCAGTTGATCAACTGAGGGGAATCACCAGTCACAAACAATGCTGTAATACCCTACATGCAGAATTTTGCAAATTTGTGATCAGGATATTGGGATAAACGCTTACCCCGTATTGACAACCATTCCCTCCATCTTTAATCGCAAAGTCGAAGAAGAATCTAACATCTGTCTATTGAATTTTCAGGCATATATTATAACAATCTAACGTATTAATTTGAGAATGAGTTAGAAGAACACCTTGATTTGCTTCGTGTAATCTCTCTCTAAGATCTAGAAGACAATTGTGCGCACTGGAAATTCAGTATTTAGCGGCTTTCCTTTTAGTGAGCATTGGCATGCAATCAATTCTGACGCAGCCCGCATGGCCACATCATCAAGGAACGGAGCAAATTCAAAGTGCAGAGCATATTTTATTGCAGATTCTTGTTTTCTATTTGCTGAATCAAGCCTCAAACCGCGGCTGATGCACCCTGAAAACCGACATATGAACCTGTAAGACCACGATATTGACAGAATACTCCACAAGTTACATTCGTGGCTTCGACTATTGTATTAATACAATGACAGGCAAGGCGGCCCATATACAGAGAACTCTAGTACGTAAACACCATCAATGCAGCTATTAGTAGCGTCGTAGGAGGCCATGTATTGTCATGATATTGATTTCTCCTTCAACGGTGCAAATATGTTTATCCACAGTTCACTGGCCTCTCCTACATAGTAGGTAAGATCGATATCTGCCATCCCGGCCTCCTCATCGCCTGCAATAGTCTCAAGCTGGGAGATAATATTCTCCAGGCCAAATGCTTTCCCCGTGGCCTGGGTACTGCCCGCATCAAGCATGACGTTGACCACATGGATGTGGAAATGGTAGTAGGTAGGCTGATAGTGGACGTACAACTTGATCTGGTCCCGCTCCATTGATGGATAGACCTTGACAACACTGTCGAGTATGCGCTCTCGCATGTGCTTCAACCATGGTACATGCTTCTTCTTTAGGTCACGCAGGCTCCAGATATCTCGTCGTTGAACAAGGGTGAGCAGCCGAAGTGTACCCATTGTTTTACGGTCCCAGTTTAGGTCTGGGAGTAGCAGAAACCCTTCCTCCTCATCTTGGTGACGATAGAGCACATCCTCTTGCTCCTTTCGCCCCTCGATGATATTATAAACCCAGTTCAGGCGGCCGGCTTCACGTTTGCTAGACATGTAAGGACGAACATGCTCCTGGTAGATAGTTGGTGTCTCCGTGACCATGCGTACCAATTGCACTGAGTATTTAGCAATATGTTGGGGTGTGCATGGGTAAATAAGGGTAAGCTTCAAGTCTGGCGAAGCGGGGGAGGACGGGGAACAGGCGAGGGCCCAGTGGTAAATGTCGTTTGCACTAATGAGAGATACATGAGTAAGAGAAGTGCACAGCGAGGCTAAGGAAGCCTGGTCGACGGCAAAGGCGGCGCGTTCCACGAGAAGGATGGCAGGTTGGTTGTCGATGGAGCCGAGGAGCGAGATACGCCGGTCATTTTGGTCTGGTATGGATACATGACCGAGTTAGCGGCAGCTGCGCAGGTGAGGGGGCCAATTATTCGATTTAGGACCTCCTACCTTGATTGAGGAGCCGTTCGAGACTGAACCGTTTCACCAAGCCGGTGACATCTACTTGATTCTCCCCCATACCTGTCATCGTCGTGTCCGAGGGCTCTGATATGAGCTGATCTAGCCAGTAGAAACAAAAACAAACTTTTTTGGTTCGCCAGCAACCTTTGCGCGATTACATAATATAAATATAAATTGTCTTATATAATCTTCCGTCACTTTGACTAAGAATGGAAGCGGCTTGAGTGGACTCGGAGATGCTCCATCTTATGCGGGGCACAGTTGTGGGCATAAACCCATAAGGAGCAGGCGAGCAATACTATTATTGGACAGGAACTCGAGCTGCCCGCGACCAAGAGATGAGCCCAGCTCTCTGGTCCAAGATGGAGCATCCAACACTTTACTTATGCAAGCGGACAAGGCAATCTTCAAGGCGGTCTCTGTATCCTCTCCCTCTCTCCCGGCTCTTCCCAGCTTATGCTCAGCTCGTCTTCAAAATGACGTTTCTCGCTTTGTCTTCTTTTGCACGGCGGCTTCCTCTTGCTCTTTGACATGTTGACTGCCTCTTTTGGACAATCTTATCTAATCTTTAGCTATTAATAGGACGGGATGACATAATCACGGATATGTCCTTGGCGAGGCTTGGCGAGGCTTGACCGAGTTAAACATGCAGCACGTGCCTTCCCGTGTCAACCCTACTGGCTGCGTCCTGGCTTTTCTTGCCTTCTTCTTTTCTTTTCCAACACAACAGAAACTTCCCTGTCGACATTCTTGAGCTCACTTAAATTATTCGGAGATTGCAGTCCGGGAAGCAAAGAAAAAGCAAGAAAGAATGGAGACGAAAGAAACGACAGCACAGGGGAGGACCAGCCTTTTCACGACCGCCGCCAGCCTAGCCTGTGCCTCTCGAGCTACTGAGAAGACGGAATCCTCCGAGCCCATATCCAAGGAATACAAGGGCTCGGTCATGGCGTGGAGTTGCACGTTGCAGTAGCTGGCGAGCTGACTCGGTGATGTAAGATGATGCAAAGGCGCGCCGCCTGGCAAGGGTGGGCGTTCCTTTCCTAGACAACGTGGGAGGTGGGCCGCGATCAAGGCCAATATCGAAAGGAGCAGGCCGGACGAAGACGAGCAGAGCATGGGTATGGAGGGCTAGGGGAGGCGAGGTTCGTGTTAACAGATGTGCATATAAGAGAGAGAGCTTTGCCTGGTCCCATTGACTTTCTCTTCTTCTTCCTCCTCCTCCTCCTCCTCGCCCAAGCCAAGCAGACAGGCAAGATGAAGTTCACCGTCCTTGTCGCCTCCGCCTTTGCCTCCACAGCTTTTGCCCAGACCTTCCAGCGTCTGGGTGGCTGTCCAGATCTGGGATGCATCTTCCCGCCGGACAAGTAGGCCGCCGCCCACAGGGAACCTCGTACTGAGGAATAGCAATGCTAAAAGACAGTGTAGGGCCGAATTCTTGTCTGGACAGTTCTTCGACATCCGTCTTGAAGTGCACTCGCCCGTCAACGGATCCGAAGCCCGCGTCGGTGACCCAGACGAGAAGTTCACATTCACCATTGAGCGCAAGGGACGCGGACACCAGCAGCCACAGCCGGCCACTAAGTTCTTCAAGACCGAAGAACCCAAGCTTGAGAAGTGGCAATTCTCATGGTACGAGGATCTGTTTGCCAAAGATGCTAAGAAGCCCTCGATCGTGAATGTCGCATCCAAGGCCTTCCGACGTGTCAGCCTGGACCGTCCTGGCATCTATGAGGCCGTCCTAACCTACTACAATGGCAAGAAAACCACTGCTACCTGGGAGGTCAAGGAGCTGCGCACCCGTCGCCGTGCGAAGAACGTCATCCTCTTCATCGGTGATGGCATGACCACCAACATGATCACTGCTGCTCGCCTCATGGCCCATCAATCCATCAATGGCAAGTACCAGTCCAAGATGCAGATGGACCAATTTCCCGTCCTTGGCCACCAAATGACCCATTCCATGGACTCCTTCATCACCGACTCGGCCAACTCTGCCACCGCCCTCTACACCGGCCACAAGTCCACTGTCAACGCATTGAACGTGTACCGTGACTCTTCCGAGTCCACCTTCGATGACCCCAAGTTCGAGACCATTGCTGAGATCTTCCGCCGTGTCAACCCTGGTGCTGGTGTCGGAATCGTTTCTACCGCTCATTTGTCCGATGCCACCCCTGCTGCTCTGACTGCTCACACCAGCGACCGTGGCCAGAGTGCTCATGTTATCGATACTTACTTCCACGGTCTCTCCAACTACACCTGGACTCAGTGGGATGGCCCCGATGTTCTCTTTGGTGGAGGTGCCGAGGACTTCCTCCCCAACGATGACAACAAGAAGCAGAATTACTACGAGATGTTCAAAAAGAAGGGATACAGCCTCTCATGGAACGCCACAGCCCTCGCCCAGGCTTCCAACGACGATCGTGCCCTTGGTGTCTTCTCCACCAGCGTCATGGCTAAATGGCTCGACCGCAATGTCTACAAGGAAAACCTGAAAAACCAGAAGAACTATCCCGATGGTTCTGACAAGGACGCCGATGACCAGCCCGGTCTCAAGGAGATGACCCTCAAGGCCATTGACATCCTCCACACCCGTAACCGCAACCACCGCGAGAGCCGCGGCAAGGGTTTCTTCCTCATGTCCGAAGCTGCCAGCATCGACAAGCAGATGCACACTATGGACTATGACCGTGCGCTTGGTGAGCTTCTCGAGCTGGACGACACCGTCCGCGCTACCATTGCCAAGCTCCGTGCTCTAGGAGAATTGGATGATACTCTTATCATCGTCACTGCCGACCACGGTCACGGCTTCGATGTCACTGGATCTGTTGACACCAAATACCTCGCTGAGCAGAAGACTGATCGCGAGAAGCGTAAGGCTATCGGTACCTACTTCAACTCCGGTCTCTCCCAGTACACTGTCCAGAAGCAGGGTTCTCTCAAGTACTCCGAGGGCGTCCACTTTCCCGCTCAATGGGATCCACGATACACCCTTCACAGCGGCCTTGGTGCTCACCCTGACAAGCGTGAGAACTACCAGGTCCATAAGGATGGACCTCGTCTCCCAGCTACTACCGCTCGTGGAACTAAGGACTACTATGTCAACTACAAGGATGCCGTTACCGGCTTTATCGTCAACGGCACCATCGCTCCAGATGAGGGCCAGGGTGTCCACTCTCTCACGGACGTTCCTGTCTTCGCCATGGGACCATGCCAGGAAGACTTTGGCGGTGTCTACAACTCCGTTGATGTTTTCTTCCGTATGGCCCAGTGCCTTGGTCTAAGCAAGACCAGATGGTAAACGTAGTTGTATAATTAAGTTTTTTATGTCTTTCGTTTATGATATTATTTAATGTCCGCAATGGAGCATATGTATATTTTGTCCCCCTAATCTTTTATGCTAGGTATTGAAACAGTACCCTTGAATATTGAACTCTTACCCTAAAGCTTAACCAACGTCTAATATCTCTTTAGAGCAATGGTTTGTTCAATTTTTTAGCTGTGTAGGTCCCGCTCCGTCGTCATGTATCTACATGTACCAGTCAGTTCATGCACACCTCATCCTTCGGCGAATCAAACGCACTTACCGAATGTGCAAACGATACCCACTCTTGCATCGACCGAACATATAGGTCATCGTCTGTAGGGAGCTTCTCATGCTCCCATACTGTAAATGCAGAGAACCTCCCAACTGTCTCAAGTTGCGAAAGAGGTTCTTCGTTATCGTCTTCATCCTCATTTTCATGTCCAACCACTCTTTTGGTGACAGATTCGTCTTTCGGCAGCTTAGTTACCACCACGCCTATTCTACGTTAGAGATGAGATACGTCGTAGCGTACGAGATACGTACCGTGGTAGCCATCTGGAAGGGGTACGGAGCGACCGCGCAACTTTCGGCCACGGAAATATGCTGTTGACACTGACTGTTCTATCCAATTGAGTTAAGATTTAGTGGATATGTGGCTCACAAGTATGAAGGTAGGGAGATTTGTTATGGACATACTGTTATCAGCACCCCCGTCATTAACAGGATTCCAGTATCTTTTTGAGACCTCTACCGGGCCATCATGGTGAATTCGACAGGGTAGGATGTTCATCGACACGGATGCTGGTGTATGAGCCCTGCTGGCCCATGATTGGGCTGCCTTCTCTTGCTCTGGTTCTGGCTGGTCTTCCAGCTTTTGAGTCGTCGCGGGTCTTAGAGCGAGCATTATTCCGACAACCAAATAGAATTTGGTCGCTGACTGATTCGATCAATAGTTGCAGGTCAGGGTATCTTTTAGTTGGGTATCTTTTAGTCGGTTAATATCTTCTTTCCCGCGTTATGAGTTGACGTTGAAATAAGGTGTATGGTTTAACTAAATTGAATTTGACGCGTCGCGTTTGTTTCCATTCGTCATATCGCTTATCAGCTAAGAACGATATGCACTTGTTCCTGAATACAGCATCACTTCCTAGCGGATTACCTACTAAGCACAAAGCCCGGCCTTGTACTTGATGTCGATAGATAGCTTAATGTTAACTGGGAGGCAACGCTGCTTTGCTCAATACGAAACGCTCTCTAATGCAATCAGCATCTGTCTATATACAACATAGCGGTAATTCTATTTGATAGGCATTAACCGTAGCAATGACAATACGGAAAGGGTATCCAAAAACACTATAGGCGTTGATAATCAGGTCATTTTTTCTTCTTCTTGGGCTTCTTTTTCTTCTTCTGTTCTCCAGACCCGCCATCTAGGAGAGCCGGCCGAGCAGGCCACCTCTTCGCATGTTCCTTCTCAAAGCCATCCTTGTCTCTACGAAAAAGCATCATTGTCGCCCTCGCATCTTCAACACTCGAGTGTGCACTGCCTTGTATCTCCAACCCTAACAGTTCCGAAGCCAAAATCTTCAGTTTTGGTGATCCACCCCCTGCCAACTTCCGGTATGGCGGATATCGACTAGTATCTCTAATATCCCTCTTTGAGTGACTGAGTAGCAAGGCTTCTAGGTCGTTTCTTACAGCGTGGCCGATGAGGATACGGCCATCGAGCAATTTGGCCACATCCTGCTGGACAGTCTCCAATGATCGCGCCTCAGCCATGTGTTTTGGGAGGATGCCGCTTATCGCCGAGCGCCAATCGGTAACCATTTCTTTAGGTCGGACATATGAATCATAGACTTGATCACCATTATAATTCACAATACTGACGCGGGCGAGGGCCGAGTCTCTGTCAGGGTCTGGTCCTACGCCAACCATCTCGCAGTCGATCGCAACGTATTTTCCCACTTCGACACTGTCATGAGTGTGTTAGCATCACTTCACTGGCAGTGTTAGAGGGGGATACATACTCAGCAGAGAGGCCTATATTCACTAGGTCCTTGTCAGACGATTTTTGACCTGAAAGCGTTTTTGCTGCATCATCTTCATCAGTAGCCACCGTAACTGCGGACATGGTCTTTCGCCGCTTAGATGCGTGTCCACGATACGTGTCCCCCTTAATGCCTGTAAAATTTTTCGAGGAGAATGACTGTTTCCTCTTCACACCACCATTGTATACTGATGAGCTACCAGTTGATGTCTGTTTTTTCGTAGCCGAACTCGTACCAGTCGTAGTAATGCTGGATTTCAGAGTCTGCTGAAGCTTTTTCCAGTTGCTCGAAAGCTGTTTTGGCTCCATTCCAGTAATATATTGTATACCCCGTCTACCCCGCGGCCTCCCATTGATGAAGTCACCTCTGTCACCTTTTTTCTCTGTTGCTTGCGGCTTGAAAATATTCGTCTTATCGTCGATGCAAACACTGCAAACAGCATTGATTATGTAACGTTTTGGCATGGCCCTAGTGGGCGCGTGGAAATAGACGCGGGCAGAACCTTAAACGGGGAACACAACTTTACATACTGCTCAATAGTTTCAATATTGTACGCTTTCTAACTACGTATCTGCAAAAACTGTCACTACATCCGTACAAGTTGTAACTATATCTATAGACCCCCCTTTCCGTCTGATTTTCTTCGTTCTTTCGCTATTACTATATAATAATAGACCTTAAGCTCTATTTATCTACTTTTTAAAGCTCTTAATCGGCTCCCTTTATTATCGAATTGCGTGTTATTATATATTAATATATATATTTCTATTTTTAATATAGTATTACGTGACTACTAAGTAATTTTCTATTCTTCTTATCTTATAATTAGTTCTAAGTTAATGTGAGGCTTGGTAGCTAAAGATACTGCGAGACTATAGACGAGCAAATAGTGAACGTATAGGTAAGATTGGTAGTGAGCTAATTACTAACTTCTCTATAAGAGAATGAGTGATGTGGTTCATAAGTACAGAAGAGTCACGTGGGTGCCTTAGTAGGGAGGCACGTGACCTATTACGTGATCTAGTATTATAGTTGCCTCTTCCTTCTCTAGATACTATCCCTAGCACCTAATATCAATAGATCTTATTAAATCTGAATCTATTAATAGATTCACTAAATAGAAGTAAGAAAAAACGCGTGTTGTCGACGCCTTGTCCTTCTAGATAGTCTACTAACTTATTCAGAAAGGGCTAGTGTAGCGTACAACACGCTATATTGTGACATCAGATAGATATAAGGTTGTTTATTGTGTTATTAACTAGCTAAAGTTATCTTCGATATTATAACGACAGATATTATATTATCTATTAGTAGTAGTATATATAATACTATATTCTCGGGGGTAGAAAAGCTAGATATATAATAAAAAATATATAAAAGAAAAATACCTAAAGTTAGTAATATTATAACTAATAATAAATATTAAACTAATAGTAAAAGGTTAGATATATAAGAAGTTACTATACTATAATAAATACTAATCCTAGTAATAGTAGAACTAATAATAGATATTAAACTCTATAGTAAATATTAAATCTAATAAGGAAAGAAAGAAGGTATTGTAATAATATAAGTTTAGAAATAATAAATAGTAGCCTTAATCTACTTAACTAGGGTATTATTAAATATAGATAGTATAAACTAGAGCGTAGTATTCTTCTTCTAAGAGATAGTATCTTTAGTAATCTTTAGCTTATTATTAGTACCGAGTAAACTAATAGCTACCTAAGCTAGTATTAAGATATTATAGAAGATAATAGTAGTTATTACTTTAGTAATCCTTATAGATATCTATTAGTAGTTAAATATAGTAACTAATAGGGTAGCTATTATAGTAAGTAAATATCAATAAGCCTTATAGTTAGCTAGAATAGTAGTATTATATTCTATAATAGTAGACTAATAAATATTATTAGAGGTAATAGTATTATTAACTTTATTATAAAAATTATAGATAATATTAATAGTATTACTAATAGCCTTAATTATTTTAATAGTATTAGTTATAGTAATATATTCTACTAAAAGTTCTATAAAATTTAATAATATAGAGCTATAGAAGGTAATACTATTAGAATTTATAGAGAGTATTATAGGTAGAATATCGATAGTTATAGTATTAATAACTAGGGATACTAGATATACTTTTATAGATAGCTTTAATACTAGGGAGGAGATATTAGTAAGATAGAACTAAATATTAGTAGTCTTCTTATACTTAAGGGAGGGTGAGGTATCTAAAGTATCTATAGAAGAGGTTAGATTAATAGATATAGATAGAGAGGTAATAATAGGGGATATAGTAACGAAGAATAATTCAGAAGTAATAAGGTTATTAGTTATACCTCTAGTAGTAAAGATTTAATATAAACTCTTATTATAACCCTATTTCTTACTATTATCTAAGTATAAGGTACTATAATTATTATCTTTAAAATATAGGTAGATAGATAGCCTAGTATCCTTTATTTTCTTAAAAATAGATAGTTATTCCGATATAGTAGTTAAGTTATCTAGTTATTTCTATAAATATATAGATATATCCTATAGGGTAAACTTATAGTAGTAATATATCTTACTAGATATAATAAATATAATAGTCTTATTTTTTTCTTAATAGAAGTCACAGTATTTATAGGTAATAGTAGAATTTATAATAGTTAGTATAATAATAGTAAAGGAGTAGTTAACGCAAGTATAGATAAAAAATATAAAGATATAAATATATTAAGTAATTTAATAAAAGCTAAAATTAATAAAAGTTAATAAAATAGTAGAAATTAATAAAGGTTAATAAAAGCTAAAAAGTAGAAGGTAATATACTAATAAAGTAAAGGTAAGATATAGTAGAAGGATAGTAAGCTTAAAGTTATTAATAAGTTATAAAGAAAAGTAAGGGAAGAAGCTATTACTTAGATAATAGGTTTCCTTAGATATCTCTTTAGGTAATATATTACGAACCTATATTAGATATTTAGAATATCTTACTTAATTAACTCTATTAGCTTCTAGATATAATTAGTATAACTCTTCTACTTAATAAAAACTTAATCTTTATTTATTCTAATAAGTTTTTTAATTTTCTATTTATTATAATTACTAATATAGACTAGTGGAGGCTTAAGATTAGTATCTATTAGGAAGTTAGCTAGGTTACTATAATAGGGCTCGAGATAGATAATTAAGATAATAGAGTAGATCCTCTAGTTATTAGATAGTATAAGGTAGTATACTAATAGAGATACCTTCTATAGAATATAGAAGGGACCTTGTTAAAGAATTAAGAGCTTAGAGGAGTTTAGTACTAATACGTAGCCCTTTTTAACTATCTTAGTAATATATAGAAAGATATAGTCCCTTATAGTAAATTAGAGAGTTATTATTATTATAGAGCTAATAACTATTATATAGGCTATAACTAGAGTCTATATATCTTTAAGAGTATTCTATAGCTCGACTTTATTAAATAAGAGGGCGGAGATTAGAGCTATTATTAGTAGTAAATAGGGGGGCTAATTATATAAAACTTTAAAAGGGGAGATAGATATTAATATAGTTATATTAAAATTAATAAAATATTATATATTAAGTATTAGTAGGTACTAAGTAGACTTATAATAGCCTATAAAGAGGTAATATAGTAGAATCTTTATTATTAGATTAATATATTTACTTTAATTATTAGTAGAAGTATTATATACTATATTAATTTATTAGATAATATATAGATTCTTTAATATTATTCTCTAAAATTATTCTATAAACTTTAAATCTCTATCTAATATAAGTATAAGTAGAAGCCCTTACTTATATATTATAAATATATAAAAGTAGGCTATCTATTCTTCGGTACTCTAGTTAGTTTATTCTAATAGGAGATATACTACCTTAGATAGCTTATCTATAATAGTAAGAATAGTATTATAGCTATTACTTACTAGTAGATTAATAATAAAGTCTAGTATTAGTATATTAAATATATTATTAGGGGCTGATATTAGTTATATTTATTTTAACTACTTAAAATTATATAGCTTAGCTAGGGTATAGAGGATATATTTCCTAATATAAGATACTATAGCTTTATAAATATAGTTAACAAAGAATAACTATTATAGTATTTATAAGAAGTAATAAAGGCTAATATAACTATTATAATTATATATTAGCTATAATACTTCTTTAATTAGAGGCTAGAGTATATATAGGTATTTATTAGTATCTAGGAAGTAATAGTAGAGTAAGATATTATTCTCGATACTAAAGCTATAGAAGAAAGGTAGTTCCTTATTCTTAATATACTTCTGTATCCTTAATAAAATAGGGATATCCTTAATATATTAATATATACTATTATTAAAGTTACTACTAATAGATACTATAAATATAAAGTTAATATTAATAGTATTATTAATATTAGTAATATTATCTATTATTATATATATTAATACTATAATAGTATTACTTAGGGCGTCTTTAGAGTTAATATTTAGGGAAGGTATATAAGAAAGAGTATCTATATTAGAGTGATTAACTCCCTTATAATATTTAATTATTATCCTACTAATATAAGAGCCTAGTAGGAGTACCTAGTTATCTAACTATATAGAGTAATAGCTAGATATAGATAACTTCTTTTATAATATAGAGATTAGGGTAACGTAGTCTATTATAATAGTAAATACCTTATTATTAAAGTATTAGGGGAATCTTAATAGTACCTATACTAAGGCACTATATTCTAGTTTAGTAGAGTTATAATAGATCTCTACTAGGGAGAGTGATCGTAACTTAGAGATATAAAGTACTAGATATTCGTTACTATTAGTATTAAGTTAGTAGATAGTAATATTATAACTCTATTACTTACTTCTATTAATATAAAGGATAAATAATTTAGAGAAGTTAGAATATATTAGAACTAGTACTATTATTAATCTATTCTTAAGGATACTCTATATATATAGGTATTTATTATATAAGTTATATAGCTTAGTAGAGAGATTAACAAGCGAAGTTTACTTTATAAAATTCTAATACTTAACCTCTTTAATAGATACTAATTTAGTAAGTAATATTTTTAGCTTTAGTAATAGAGTAATAATAGTAGAGAAAAATAGAATAAAATAATAATAGTAACTAAATAGATTAATAGTAGTTTTAAGTACCTATAAGGTTATTAGGAAGAATATTTAATAGATAGTTTCTACCTTCTACTCTTATATCACTACACCGAGATAACTAATATAGTATCTAAGTAGTTTAATTAATTTATATATAAAGTAATATTTCTTTAGTAATAGTATTATACTAGCTAATTAGAGAGTTATTAGAATAATATCTAGATAATAAAGGTAGTCCTTAGGAGTTCTAGAGTAGACTATAATATTATCTATATATACTAAGATAAATAATTAAAAGAAATAGGATAGGAGTTATTTTATTTAATACTAAAAGAAAGTTAGCAATATAGTAATACCTATAATAGTAATTATAAAGTATTTATAACTATAGTAAGGTATTAAAAAGGCTAGTTTCTATATATTATTCTTTACTATTAGTTACTAGAAGAACTCTTTTATTATATTTATAGATAAAAAGATAACCGAACTACTTAAGGTATTAAGAATATTATCTTAATAGAGTAGTAGGTAGATATTAGATATTATTTTAGTATTTAGCTTCCTTATATTAATAATAATATAAGGCTTAGTTCCCTTCTAAATAATAAAAGTAGATAATATAAATAGTACTATTACTATAAGTAGTACTTTCTTAATCTAGCTACCTTCTAGTAGGGGGTCTAGGATAGTATCTATAGTATTATAGTTATATTAAGAAAGGTAGTAGGTTAGGCGATATAAGCCTAATAGATTATTATTTAGATATAGATAGATTAATATCTTAATACTATTATTAAACTACCCTAATTCTAGCTTGAAGAGGTTAATATAAGTAAAGAAAATATACTATATCTTAGCTTTATATTCTATTCTAAAGTCTAATAAGATATTAGTAGAAGTAATATTTACTATAGTATCTTATAATAATATTATAAAGGGGTTAGTATCTACTACTTCTACTAATTACGTAGTATTACTAACGAGGTTAACTATAATATTAAGTAAGGAAATAGGTTATTTTAGTAAAGGGGAGATATAGTCTAGAACCTACCCCTTAAATATCTTAACTAATAGATAACTAATATTAATAATAGATAGAATATTAGTATTATAGGCTATAATTATATTTAAGCCTAAGGTATATAATAGATTATTAATAAATATTAGCTTAATAGACTTAAATAGATATACTATTAAGTTAGAAACCTTAAAGTAATAGATAGATATATTAGAGCCCTAGACTAGTTAGATAATAACTAAATTAGCTACCCAAATAGATATACGTTTATAGTAGATATATAATCTAGAGGGTAGTACTAAAAGAGTAGTTAAGGAGATATTATTAAAGGGAATAGTAATATTATTCTATATAATAATCTTTATAATATAAGATATAATAGTAGATAAACTATTAAGGATATTATTTACTAATAAGATATTAATAGATAAGGAAGGTATAATATAATAAGATATAGATATATAAATATATAATCTATTAATATCTCGAACTAGTAGATAAAGAGATACTTTAGTAGATATCTTATATATTAATCTATAGAAGGAAAATAGAGTAATTAAAGGAGCCTTAGTAGTAATAATATATAGAAAGTATAGTAGTAGATAATATTATAATATTAAAAATATAGATATACTAATATTAATATAAAACGAGAAAGATATTATTATAGTAAAAGTTATAGTTAAAAATAAGTAGTAGCTATAATTAGATAGGGATATAGTATAGTTTTTATCTCTTAGTACCCCGATACTAAAGCTACCTTCTAGTTTCTTACTAATAGAGTATTAGGGGAAGGTGGTCTATCCTCGTTATTATTATCTTCTACTATTAATTATATAGCCTACTTAGCCTTAATTATAGTATCTAGAGTAGTCTAGTAGTTAATATCTACTAGATTAACTACTATAGGTTTGCGAGATAGGTAGAAGTAGTATTAATATATCTCTCTATATATATAGTAAGGTTATAGCGGGGGTTTTAAGTAATTTAGTTATTAATAAGTAGTATCCTTAACCCTGGCTTTAGTATCTATTACCTTAGCTATATTATTCTTAGTAGTATCTCTAGTAGCTACTATTTTATCCTTAGCGCTAGATAATTTAGTAATATTAGGCTTATTATATAACTTATATAGGTAGGCTAACGTATAAGAGGGATATATAGATCTCTAGACCCTAGTAATAGTAGCCTTAGAAAGATAAATATATTACTTATATATATTTAAAGTCTTATCCTCTATTAATAGTATTATATATATTAAGTAGTTATCTAAACCTTCCTATAGTAATTATTTAAGTATAGTCTTATCTATTATACTAGTAGATATTAATAAGGAAACCTTCTTTATTATATATAAGGTTAATAGTAAAGTATTAATATTATTAAAGTTAAAGTATAGAGTAGTTACCTTATCCTATACTAATATCTAGTTAAGCTTAAATTTAAACTATAATATATTATAATAAGTATCTATTAACTCTATAAGGTCTAGCTATATTATTATTAGTAAGGCTAAGTACTATTTAAGGGCCCGTCCTTTAAGATATAATAGCTATACCTTTAATATAGCTATATCCCCCTTAAGATACTCTATAAACTTTAAATAATTAATAAATATTAAGATATTATACTTATTTAGATTAAAAGTTATAATATTTATAGAATAGAGTTAATATAGCTATAAGATATAGGAGGGAGGTTAGGAGATTATCTTATTATTATAAGGTTATAGATAAGGGCCTTGAGTAATTCTATTATATCTATAAAAGTAAGTAGTCTTATACTAATTATCTAGATAGTTATCCCTAACTAAGTCAAGTACTAGAGAATACGGGATCTCTAGAGCTAGTATTTATTACTAGAAGGGCTACTATAAGGACTATTGTAAGGCTAGTTAATATAGTAAAGAGTCTATCCTAAAGAGGATAGCTACTACTATCTGCGTAGTTACTAGATCTATATTAATAGAAGCAGGTATTAATATAGAAGGGGGATACTTATTATTAATTAAAGTAGAATAATAGTTAGTCTATAGATAATACTACTAGTTAGTTATCTATCTCTATAGTTAGCGTTCTTTATTATATAGTTAATTATATATTAGTTATAGTTTCTAGTATAAGTTATATAATTAATCTTATATAGTAATCTTAAGGTACTAAAAGTTAGCTAGATACTTAGTTACCTAATAGAGGTATAGCTTAAGAGACTTATAGTCTACCTTCTAATATTATAGATTTTCCTATCTTATATCTAGTTTAGTTAAGCGTTATTTTAGACTTACTATATCTTTAGGGGCTAGTAGTTTTAAGGTATTTAATAAATTAATAGCTACTAATAAGGGTTTCTTATTAAGACCCTTCCTAAAGAGCTAGAGATATATAGGCTACTCCCTTATAAGTCTCGCCTAGTTATTAGGAGAGTCCTAAAGGGAGAGAAGTGTAGCTATATAGGGGGCGAATTAGAACTCTAGTAAGATAGAAGTAATACTATAAGTATATAAGAAGTTAGTTAATATTAGAGCCTTATTTAATATACTCTATATTATATCTTTATAATAGTCCCAGATATAAGTAATATATATAGAGGTTTATAAATAACTATATATATTCTTAAAGGTAAACTCCTATTCTAAGCTTAGATTTCTATTTATAGTAGAGAAGTCTACTAATATACTAGTATCTTAAATATATGATAATAGATATAATATCTTAATACTATTAAAATAGTTTACTTATACTAGAATAAGGTAGTATATAATAAGGTAATATATAAGTAGGGTAGAATAGTATATAAAGAATAATACGAAGATTAATAATATATAAAAAATAAAAGCTAAATATTAGTATATACTATATAGAGGTAAAGATATTTAAAGAGAAAATAATAATATTAGAGGGGATAGAAGAAGTTAAAGTTATTACTCCTAATATTATTATTAGAGTAGGGTAGCCGCCTACTAAAAGAGGTAGTTATAATAACTATCTATTCTAGTCTAATAGTCTTAATTTAGTAGTCTAAACTATAGGACTATTAATAAATATCAGGTATTAATAGAGATTAGATATATCTAATAGTTTACTAGGTTATATACTAGCTCTTTATATTAAGATAAGTATCGTACTATAGATATAAAGTAGTAATATAGGATAGTATAGCTATCTACTATACTATCTAGTTAGGTATAATCTAATAGATATAATTAAGTAATATTATTTATCTCGAGTCTACTAACTCTAATAATATCTAGATTATTATAGTACTTATAGGCTTTATTAGAACCTATTAATATCGCGTCTAGTAGTATTTTAAAGACTATTAGCGCTATTAGATTAATACTAAGATATACTACCAAAATATAGCGTATAATACGCTATATTATAATATCAGATAGATATAAAGTTATTTATTATATTATTAACTAGCTAAGGTTGTTTTCGATATTATAACGACGGACATTATATCGTCTATTGGTGGTGGCACACGTGACGCCACAGCCAGATATATAAAGGCCTTCCTTTCCCACTTCTTTCTTCTTCTTCTTTCCTTTTCTTCTTCTTCTTTTGAGCTATTAATCTTTTTTAAAGTAAACTACTACCTAGCCTCTATACTAATATCTATGCTCTTCTTCTTCTTCTTCTTAATTTAATTGATAATTCACGGGATTAAAGACCCTGATTAAGCCTCCCGGCTTCTAGAAAACTAACTAATCCCGATACCCAAGGTTAAGTAGTCCTACTCCCTTTTTCTTAAATTTCTATAGAAAATTAAATAATCTACTCTTTTCTTTTTTCTTTTTTTTTTAAAATACCGTTACGTTTGGATACCTATTCCTAGGAGACTATCTAGTATATATTATATTCTATAGAATATTAGATATTTTATAGATTCGATACCCTTTTCTAAAATACCCTAATTTCTAGACTATTTTACTTGGATTTCCCTGGATTTTTCCACTATTTGGTTAATTTTCTATAAGATACCTCTTATTTTCTAAGGATTGATTAGGATATTGAATATATCTATAATAATATATAATTAATTTAATATATTATTAAATATATTTAGGAATTTGCTAATAGAGATAGTATTTTTTAGGAGAGTCCCCTATAAATACTATTTTTATTAGCTCTAGTAGTGAGATATTCCCTACGTACCTAGGGGCACCTATAGGATATATAGTGATTACTACTAAGCTAGCTATTAATATAAACTAGTAAGTTAAAATTTAAAGTAAAAAGCTAAAAATTCTATATAATTTTAAGTAAAATAGTCCTACTAATAGATATTTTAGATAGTTAAGACGCCGGATATACTACGATTTATCTATCTTAGGATAGTAATATTTAGATTAAAAGATACTAGATAGTTAGTAGCTCTGGCCCTTAAGTAAGAGTATAGGGAGCTATATAATTATTTAATAGAGCTAATTTATACTATATAGTTCTAGGCTACTTAGATTAGAGGTACTATTTAGGCCCGGTAAATTATAGATACTATATAGGGATATAAATACTCTACTCCCTCTTAGTACCCTTAGAATAATACTAAGTTTACTATATTTTTCTAGTAAAATACGCTATTATAGTCTAGATATAAGACTCTAAAAGAAGTAGAGGGTTTAGAGTAGAAGGATACCTAACTCTACTAGATTAACTAGTACCGTAGACTAATTTTTTTTAATAATTAAATTATAGTCTATAAGTCGCACTTCGGTATATAGGAATAAGCTTTTTAATTTAGTAGTTTTTCTTTTTATTTTAAAATTTTAACTCTAAGTTTAAATCTAGAATAGTATTTAGGTAGCTAGATAGTTAGTTAAATAGAGATCTGGTTTCTTCTTTTCTAATTCTTTTTTAAGTCTTCTATCTCTATCTTATCTTCTGCCTTAGTAAAACTATTAAAAACCCTTTCTTTCTAGGGAAAAAAATATAGATGGAAAGAGCTTATTTGATAAATAGGATATAGAATATCTCCTATATTCTTCCTATATTCTTCCTATATTCTTCCTATATATTGGCTAATATATAAGATAGAGCTATATATAGGTTAAATTCTCCTAATAGAAATTAGTAGAGTCTTTAATTATTCGAGCTCTATCTAAATAGGATTTCTAGATATAGGTTTAAAAATTGCCGGAAATACTTATCTATTTCTTACTAATTCTAGATATATTCCCCTTTTAATTATTCGAGGCCTTTTAGCTTATTTTTAATAAATTTAGGATTATTTTACTAAATAGTTCTAGTTCCGTTAAGCTTTTTAGTCCTTTTCTAGTTCGATAATTTGTTTTAAGAAATATATCTTAGAGTATAGATAGGAATTAATTATCTGTGATTATCCGTAGATATTTATAATTATTTATAATTATTTGTGGTTATTTAGGTATTCCTCTTTTTAGGCTTTTTCGATTTATTCTTAGTCTAGTTTTTTAGTTCCTAAACTATTTTACTTAGAAATCTATAAGAATTTAAGAGGAATAGTACCTTAAAAGATTAAATTAGTATATTAAAGTTAATTATATATAAGAATATAGATAAGGATAGTTTATTTAATCTTTTAGTTATCTTCGCTTCTTGTAAGTAGGAGCTTTTACTATTTTTTCTACTTCTTTCTTTTAGAATATCTTAAATACTTTAGTATCTTAAATATATTCTAGGGGCTCTAGGGTATTCTCTAAGGGGCCCTAGCCTTTCTAACAAACTCTATATCTAAGTACTTTACTATTTTTATTAACTTTCTTTTCTAAGATTTTATCTATAAACTATTTTTCCTTACTATTAATTAGCTTAGGCTCAGGGGGTAGTGTTTTCCCCTCTCTCTACTTATATTTCTTAAGCAGGGATATATAAAAGACTAGATGAATTTTATTATAGGCGGGAGTTAATTTAAGCTTATAGGCTTAGCTTCTCTATTTCTCTAGTACCTAGAATAGGCCTAGATATTTATAATCTAGTTTCCTAGCTAGACGGACTATTTTTAGGTTCTTTTTATTTAGGAGGACCTAATTACCTATATTAAAACTAACTAGTAGATAATTTCTATTATAGTACTTCTTCTAATTATCTCTAGCCTTCTAAAGTCTAGATAGGAGCATTTTATATATTTTATCTAATATAGATACGCGTTCTATAGTCTTTATTACTAATAGTAATCTAGGGGGTTTAGAACTTATATTAATTTATAACTTAAACTTATAGTCTATTAGAGCTACTACTAGGGCCTCACTAGTGGATAAATATTGGGACTAGTTATAGATAAATTAAGCTATAGGTAACTAGCTAACTTAATTATCCTAATTAAAGTTAGTAAAGTACCTTAGATAGTACTCTATAGTTTAGTTCTAGTACTCTATCTAGCTATTAGTTTGCGGATAGAAAGTAGTAAAAAGCCACCTTTTACTATCTAAATAAAAGCAAAGAGTAGATCAAAACTTATAAGTAAAAAGAGTACCCCTATTAGTTACTAGATTAGCTAATATACTAAATAGACTAATAATATTTTTAAATATTAGGTATTTTAGTTCTTCTACTTTAATATCCTTAGTATAAGGGATATATAAAGTAAACTTAATTAGGATATCTATAATAACTAAAAGGGTATTAAAAGTATTACCTTCTAAATTAGAGGGTAGTAGATCTATAATAAAGTCTAGCGTGATAGTTTTAAAGGGCTTACTAGGAAGTAGAATAATACTAAGTTCCCTATATTCTTTATACCTACGGGCTTTTACCCTTTAGTAAATATTATATATAGAGATATAATTTAAGATATCTACTAATAAACTATACTAATAGTACTTACTTTTAATAGCTTTAATAGTTTTCTTAATTCTAAAATAACCCCCCTATAGGTTATTATAATTAATATATAGAATTTTATTAATTAATATAAAACTATATAGAATATATACTTTCTAATCTCTTTAAATAATTTTATAAGTATTAATAAACTATAAATAATTATTAGTTTTTAATATATTAGAAGTTATTAATTTACTCCTATATTCTAATATATAAGGGTCCTAATTTTAGACCCTCCAGAGTATAGAATTAAAAGACTTAGATATATTAGTATAAGTTATCTTACCTACTAAGGTGTGATTAACTAATAGATATAATATAAGAAAGAGTCTAGATATATCTTTATCACTATTAATAGTTCTTTAGCTTAATAAACTAAATAAGAGGGATTAAATTATAGAATTAGTAGAAGAATTTCTATATTCTAGTATATAATAATTAGGTAAATTAGTATAATAATTAAGTAGTAAGGAGTTTTACTCGTGCGGTACCTAGAGCTATTTTATTAAAGGTATTATTTCCTTATAGGTATCTAGTACCTACCCTTATTCTATAGAATATTTTAATTTCTACTATAGGGTAGGTAGATTAATTATTCTATTATAGGAATCTGCATAATCTACTCGGCGACTAGATATATTAGTAGAATTTAATTTCTTAAGGCGGTATAGTAGAATAAAATTATAGGTACTTAGGGCTTTTACCTATTTTCTCTATCTTCTATTAAGCACTTTAGTTATTATAAATTACTTTAGGTTAGTATAGTTAGAGAAGACCTCTACTAAAGCCTAACTTCCTTCTAAGTAGTACCTCTAATACTTAAAAGTAGCTACTATAGCTAAAAGCTCTTAATTATAGGTATTATAGCCCTTTTCAGCCCCTATAAGCTTCCTAGACTAGAAAGCTACTAGGTACTATAGATTATTATCCTATAGCTAAAATAGAATAACTAAAACTATAAAATTACTTATATTAGGCTCTATTCGGATATACCTAGCTAGATTAAAATAAGTAAGTAAAAGAGGGACTAGAAATCTAGTTTTTAGATTATTAAACGAGCGATCTACTTCTAAAGTCTACTAAAAGATTAGCTTCTTCTCCCTCTTCTTATAATCCTTAGTTAGCTTAAATATAGGGGCTATATATTATATACGAGGCACGTTATAATGTTCTTGTGTGTATCTGTATGCTTGATTGCTTCTAACTACGGTACGGCGTGGTGTGCCTATTTAAAGTGTGGTAAGGGGGCACGTGCATACGTAATACGTTATATATCGAGGGGGGAAGAAAGCCTAGGTATATATAAAAAAATAATATATAAGAATATAACGCCATACCGTAAGATATAGAAAAGAATAAGAATAGTAAGAAGGTATAGTTAATAGGAGTATAGAAAAATCACCGCGATATAAGAGAGGATTAGAGGAAAGAGCCAATATCTATTAGGTATATAATAGCGGCTACGAGCTTAGTATTAGTTATATTAAGGGCCTCCTAAATAGTAATATAGGCTATTAGGCCACGGGTCTATAGGCTATTAAAAGCTTCCTTTAATAGGGTAAGTAGCTCCGTAGTAGCCTATATAAATATAACTAATCTTTCCTTATATAGGTTAGCTATAGTACTAGCAAGAGTATTAGTAGTCTTATATACTATAGTTATAGTAGTTTCTAGTTAGTATAAGGTAACGTAGTATTTAATAATAGTAGTATTATAGATAGTTAAGGATAGGTATTATATAAGGTATTTAGTTATAATTATATTAATATAAGTAGAGAAAATATTAACTTAGTTTATAGTATTTAAAATAGTATAGAGAGCTTATAGGTTAATTATAGTTACTCCCTAAATAGTAACGAGTAGTTTAGTAATATTTAGTAGGGTAGGCCCTAAGAAGGATAGGTCTATTAGGTTATAGTTCTTAAGTAAGGGGGATCTAATATTAGCGGCTAGATATAGTAGGATACGAGGGGAAGGCGTCGATACTAGTATAGAGTAAAGTAGATAATAGTATTTAATAGGTATAATAGTAGAGGTAATAGCGTAGATTATATCCGAGGAGTCTATATTATCTAGAGTATAAGGTAGAGTATTAGTAGTACTATCCTCCGACTAGGTATTAATCTAAGTATACTTTACTATTATTAGTATATCCTAAGTCTTAGATTCTATTAGTCCCGCTATAGTATCTCGTTCTTTTATTATTACTAGTATCTTCTAAGTTTTAGTTTTTATTAATTCTACTATCGCATCTTATTTTTTTATCTTAGTCTCCTTAGCTAGCTTAGCTACTACCTTAGCCGCAATAGTATATTCTATATCCTCTATAGAGAAGGACTGCCTCTAATAGGTATTAAAACCCTAGTCTTTAGTATTATTAAGGTTTAGAGATAGTATATTTATTCCTTCTAGATAGAGGTAAACAGGGGCGCGGATAGCCGCGAGTTACTAGAAGATAGGGTATTTATCTACTAGATTAGTGAGGTTATTGAGCCTAGAGATAAGAGGAAGTATATTCTTCTAGATTAGCGTATTTAGAAAGTAGCTAATCCTACCTCCCTTAATACGCCTATGTTCCTAATAGTATCTAGAGATATTAACTATATTAGGTAGTATAACGCGGAATAAGGAGAGGTAGAGTAGTTAGAGGTCGAGGAGAAGAAGATAGTAAGAAGAAGGATATTAAGCGAGAGAAGATATTAAGTAAGAGAAAGATATTAGGAAGAAAAAGATATTAAGTAAGTATAAATAAGAGAAAAGAGAGTAATAGTAAGTGAGTACGAGTAGGAAGAAGATATTAATTAGGTAATAATAAAAATAGAGGATAAAGGATAAGGACGCGGGGTAGTAGCTATTACTTAAGTAATAGGCTTCTGTAGCTATCCTCTTGAGTAACACGTAGTAAACCTCTACTAAATATTAGGAATATCCTATTTAATTATATCTACTAGCTCCTATATATAGTTAGCGTAGCCTTTCTACTTAATTAGGATATAGTTACTATCTATCCTAAAGAGTTTCTCGACTTCCTATTTATTATAGTTATTTACCTATATTAATAGTAGATTATTCTCCTAGAATAGAAAGCTAGACGGGTCGCCGAGACACAGTTTAAGATAAGTAATAGTAATAATTAGATAGATATACTATAAAGGAGGGAGTTCTAGGTAATAAGTAGTATCTAAGACTTTCTTAAGGACTTTAAATAGCCCACGCCTTAGTATCGATAGTTTAAACGCGTTAGAAAGGATATAACCCTTTTCTATAGCCTTAGATACCTAAAGGAAGATATAGTCTCCTACTAAGAGATTAGAAGGTATAAATATAGCTCCTGCCAATATTAATATATATATAGATATTAATACTAGTATATCACGGAGGGCGTCCCTAAGCTCTAACTTACTTAGAAGTATATTAGATACTAGGGCTGCTGTTAGAAGTACGCGAGGGGGAATACTATATAATACTTTAAAGGGAGAGAGGCTAGTAATTATTATTAGATTAAAGTTAATAAACTACTTAATATCTCGGAGTACCTTATATTAGGAGGACTTATACTTACTAACTAGTAGGTAGTATAGAATAACTTCTATTATTAAGTTAATCTACTCGCTCTAGCTATTAGTAGGTATATTAAAGGCTATATTAACCTACTATATAATACGGAGGTCTAATATTAGTATATACTAAAAGTAGTTAAGGAATTTACTATTATAGTTTGATATTAATATTCTAGGTAGCCCCTATTTATATATAATATCGGTATAGAAACGGGAGGCCTATATCTATATTAACTAGTCCTTATAGCTAGAAATAAAGCAGACTACCTTTGATAGCTTTTCTATTACTATAAAAATGATATTAAAATTATTACTTAATAGAAGGCTAACTATAAAATCTAGCGTTAGTATATTAAAGACGCTATTTAGGTAGGGGATAGATTATATTTAGTCTAGCTACTTATAGTTATATAGTTTGGCGAGACTATAAGGGATATATTTTCTAATATATATTACTATAGCTTCCCGGGTATAGTTAATAAAGAATAGTTATTATAGTATCTATAATAATTAATATAGTCTAATATATCTATTATTATTATACGCTAGCTATAAAATATCCTATACTAATAAGTGAGGGATATAGAGGCGCTTAATTAGATTAGAGGAATAGAGATAGAATAGTATGCCGTTTTTAATATAGAAGCTATAGAAGGAGGGTATATTCTTATTAAGAATATACTTCCTAATTTTTAATAAAACTAGATTGTCTATAATATACTCTCTAATAGCATTAAGGAAGTCTAGACTAATACTAATCTTAGAAGAGAAGTTAATGCTAGCTATATTATAGGTTAGACTATCTAAAATTGCGTATATTAGGGTAGTTAAGACGCTCTAAGGGGTGTCTTTAGTATTATTCTATAGTAACGGAATATAGGATAGGGTGTTAATATTAGAATAGTTAATACCCTTATAGTATTAGATTTCTATCCTATCTACGTAGGAACTAAGTAGTAATATCTAGTTCTTAAGTTTTATAGAATACCGTCTAGATACTAGTAAATATTTCTATAGGGTTAAGATAAGAGCTATATAGTCCGTTACTACTATAAAGGGGGCGATATTAAAGTATTAAGGAAAATAGGATAGGGCCTAAATTAAGGCGCTATATTCTAGCTCGGTAGATCTATACTATAACTTTATAGATACTAGTAACTTAGATATATATAAGACTAGGTACTCCTACCTAGAGGTATCTAGCTAGTATATAGCGATACCGTAGTTCTACTACTTACTTCTATCCGTATATAGTAAGAAGGGCCTGGCGAAGTCTGGGTAGGCGAGCACCAGTGCGGAGGTCAGCTTCTCCTTCAGTAGGTCCTAGGCGTGGAGGCACTCTGCGTGAAGGTCACGGAGCGCGTGCTACCAATGTTACGTGCGAGGCACGTTATGACGTTCTTGTGTGTATCTGTATGCTTGATTGCTTCTAACTACGGTATAGCGTGGCGTGCCTATTTGAGGTGTGGTGAGGGGGCACGTGCACACGTGACACGTCACACTATAATATATATATAGGACCTTATAAATCTTCTATAGAAGTTAGTAAAGTCTAGAAAGGATTAGACCTCCTTAATAGACTTAGGAGTAGGCTAATCTTTAATTATTAAGATTCGGTCCTCTTCTATTTTAATTTCTAATAAGCTAATTATATAGTCTAGGAAGGATATCTTAGTCTTTTTAAATTTATACTTAGAGGTCTTAATATAGAGGTATATAGAAGTAAGTTACTTAAAAATTATAATAAGATAAACTTTATAGTCCTCTAGTATTTTAGAGAAAATAAGAATATTATTAAAGTAGACTATATAGAATTAATCTAGGAGATCTGCGAATATTTTATTAATATAGATCTAAAAGATAGTAGGAGTATTAGCTAGACTAAAAGATATAATATAGTACTTAAAGTACCTATATTAGGTCCGAAATATAGTTATTTAATAGTTTTTTTTATAAATTAGTATTTATATATAGGTATTCCTAATATTAATTTTATTAAAGAATTTAGCTTTTAATAGCTAGTCTAGTAATTCGCTAATAAATAGTAATAAATATTAGTTCTTAATAGTAATTTAGTTTAGGCCCTAATAATCTATATATATTCTTAGCCCCCTATCTTTCTTAAATATAAAAAGGATAGGAGCACTAGCTAGGCTTTTTAAGGGTCTTATCTACCCTTTATTTATAGCTTTCTCTAAGTATTCCCTTAGGGACCCTAGCTCTAATTATAATAAGTTATATATTAGTATAAAGGGTAGTAACTTCTCTAATTCTAGATTAATTTAATATTTAGCCTCTAGTAAATATAGAGTTTTTTTAATACTATTTTTATTAAAAATATAAGCGTAAGGCTCAAGGTACTTAGAAATATTAAATAATATAGTCTTTAAGGCACTCTTATTAGTTCTAATAGATAAAATTTAGATATCTTATTATTTATCTTTTATAGGTTAGATATATAATATATAGACTTTGGCGCTTATTAAAACCTTAATTATAGTATTAAAGGCTTTAAGATATAGTTCCTCTTCTTCTATAGGGTCTATTTTATAATAAGTAAATATATTATTACACTAATCGATATCTAGATTAATAGACCTTAGCTATAGAAAGCCTAGAATAATATTATAGCCTTCTAGTAATAGTAAGATCTAGAATTTATATATAAAGAAGTGTGAGTCTTCTTTATTATTAATAGCCTCTATTAATATATTATACTTACTAAAGTAATATAGGTAGTGGCCCTCGATAGACTTAACTATTTTTACTATACTAGACTCTAAGCTTAGTCTATTATTAGTAGCTTAGAACTACCTAATATAATTTACTTTAGCTCCTAAGTCTATTAAGGTATTAACTAAGGTTTCTCTTTTTAGTATTTAGACTCTTATAGATAGAGTAAAGGAGATAGTAGGGGGCTCTTATTAGCTTAAAGGTTTAGTATTAGTAGTTCGGGTAATATAAAGAATATACCTTATATATTTTTTACCTTTTTTATATTTTTTTGCTTATTTTCTGCTTTTTAGTCCCCCTTACCTTATTATTAAGTCCTATACTATTCGTTTAAATAGCCTGATCTATAGATTTTATAGTAGGGCTATTTAGTCCCTTAGTCCCTATTTAATAATTTCTTATTTATAGATCTACCTACTATATTCTATAGCCTTTTCGAGTTAGTTCTATATTTTAATTTTAGATTAGACTATTTATTAGAATTTTCTTAGTAATTTAAGTATTTTAATCTTAGAATCAAGGGTTTATTTAAGCTTTTCTTATATAAATAGTCTCTATATTTTTTAATATTATTTTCTACCTTTTTTAGTTAGTAGACAAGGTTTTCGTAGGATAATTAGTCTATATTTATAGTATATTTACTAAACTTAGCTCTAATAATTTTAAGGATTTTATCTAATAAATAAGACTTTTAGTACTCTTCTAAGTATAGAATATATATTTAGCCCTCTAGGAGTTCTAAATAGATAGAGAAATCATATACTAATTAGTACTCCTTTTATCTAGCTATTAGATAGGAACGGCCTACTTTATTAGTAGACTTTTTTAGGTCCCCTATTTAGATCTAGAGCTAGTAAATAAATTTAGTCTAGGTAGATACTTCCGTTAGATTTAGATAATAATTAGTTTATCTAATCTATAAGTAAGTATTAAAGTAGATAGTAGCTTCTAGGACCTTTATCTTATTATTCCCTTAGAAGTAGGCCTCCTAGTAGATATAGAATATTTAATAACCCGCTAGGAAGTCCTTATATTCTTTAATATTATATACTTTAAACTTCTTAGAAAACTTCCTAACTAGTATATTCTCTATTAGTAGTTCCTTAATATTAGAAGTTACTTACTATAAAGATAATTCTGCAATCTATATTAGTATACCCCTTAAGATAGTACTTAATCTTATTAGTATCTATAGATTCTAAGCTAGTATTTCTAGAATTTCGAATAATAGTCTCCGTAGCTCTTGATTTATTACTATTATACCCCCTAAACTTATCTAAGGTAGTCCTTATTTAATTAGTTAATCTTAGTCTATAGATTTTAGCTAAGCTAATAATAATATAGTCTACTAGATTTAAAATATAAGAACTACTTAGTCCGTTAAGTAATTCGGTCCCTAATAAATATTATCTAGATTAGATCTTTAGTTAGTACTAGAGAATATAGAATCTTATCTATTCTATAATTAAATAGCTAGGGGCGAGATAATTTCACCTTCTATCTCTTCTAGTAAAGAGTTTACTAAGTATAATTTACTTAGAGCCCTTAATATAATAGACTCGTTTAAATCTACGCGGTTAGTAGTTATATAATCTATTAGTTAATTAGTATTTGTTTCTATAATACGTGAAAGGTTTTTAGCCTAATTAGGAGTAGATTACTTAAAATACCTTATAGAATAAGTAATCTAATCCTAGCCTATTTTAGGGTAGTCTCGGGCTATTTTATAGTAATAGTTTCAATCTATTTTATAGTAGTAGTTCTAGTTAGATCGCTTAAGATATCTCGAAGAATAAGTAATCTAGTTCTAGCCTATTTTATAGTAGTCCTAAGCTATATTATAATAGTCCTAATCTATTTTATAGTAGTCTCAATCTATTCTATAGTAATAGCCTCGGGCTATTTTATAATAGTCCTGGGCTATTTTATAGTAATAGCCCCGGGCTATTTCGTGGTAGTCCTAAGTTATTTTATAGTAATAGCCCCGAGCTATTTCGTGGTAGTCCCAGTCTGGGACTGATTCAACTAATAGGCCTAGTAGGCTACTCTGGTTAAGCTCTTAGGCTTAAAAGGTGTTAGAAGGTATAGTAGTACTAGGGGCCCTATCTTCTTTAAGCTATATCTATAGAAGAGATATTTTAGCTTATAGATCCGCGAGCTCCTTATACTTTTATAGATATTAGAAGTTATATAATACCTTTTAAAGCTAAAGTTTGAGTTTTTAATTTATATTACTTTTATTAGTTATTTAGCTCGTGGTATCTAGGGTAGGAGTATTTTATTTAAACTATAAGGCCTAATAAATAAAATAGTCCCCTTAATAATAATAGACTCCGGGGTTATAGCCCTTAAGCTATTAGACTTATTTATCCTCGAGTAGTATTATATTATATTATTTGATAGGTATAGTAGTATAGCTCTTAGCCTAAAGTAGATTAGTTTATTAGTATTTCTAGCTATTTAGAGCTAGAGTAGAACTATCTTACTTATTTTTAAAAGAGATCTAAGTAGAATAATCTCTAAGGTTATTAGTCTATTAATAGACCTTAAGGGGGTCTATTTTTAGATTTTTATTTTAAGTAGCGCTAGTAGTTCCGCGAGTATATAGTACTATTTTTTTATTTTAGTAATAGAATATCCTCTTTAATAAGAGTAATTAGAACTATAAAGCTTAGTAGTTAAAGATACTACGAGACTATAGATAAGCAAATAGTAAATATATAGGTAAGATTAGTAGTAAGCTAATTACTAACTTCTCTATAAGAGAATGAGTAATGTGGTTCTTAAGTACAGAAGAGTCACGTGGGTGCCTTGGCAGGGAGGCACGTGACCTATCACGTGATCTGGCATCACACCTAACTACTATAAGATATAGGCTAGGAACTAGATTTAGAATCTAGATATATAGTAAAATTAGAGCTAGAATACTTTTATTAAAGAACTTAAAGATAAGTTCTATTATAAAGATCTAGAATAGAAGATATATACTATATCCTATCTAGAGAATCTAATTAATACTCTCTAGAAGTAGAATAATAATATCCGTAAATATATTAAGGAATTCCTTACTATATTAGACTATTTTATTAAAGAGAACGAACTAACTAAATAAGACTAAATAGTTAGGTTCCTATATAGATTATTAGACTTACTATAATTTAAAGTTATAAAATAGATAAAACTAGACTAATAAAATAGAACTATATTTAATATAAATAAAGCTCACTAAGTAGCTATAGACCTTATCTATAAATAAGAGAATATTAAAGCCTACTAAAGATAAATTAATAGAGAAGATACTAAGATATCTAAATAAACTAAGTAATATTAATAAATTAATAAACCCTCTATAGTAATAATAAATACTAGCTTATATATTAATATAGCTCTAGTTACTAATTCTATTTTATTTCCCAAGTTTATACTTAATAGATTAACTTTAATATTTAGGAATAATACTAATATTATAATTAAGGTAGTTAAGGACCTTACTAATATATTTAATAAACTAAGAATATATATAATAAGAACTAGCTAACTATAAAGATAATATTAGTAGATATAATAAAGTAATTTTAATATTCTCTAGAATCTAGTACTTAATATTAATAATAGATAAATATAGTAATATTAAATATATACTAGCTAGTTCTAAATTCTTAAGTAAAACTCTAACTACTTTAATTATAATAAATCTAGCTACTATATATATATATACCTATTATTTATATAGGTACTATAGGAAGGAAGATATTATAGAGATTAGTTAATTAGGAAGCTATATATTAGATCTATAAATAGAGGTAGAACTATTATTCTATTAATTTATAGTATAAATCTAATAGACTCGCTTAGCTATATAAAGGCTAATAAATACCCTAATTATACTATAAAGATTAGTTAGACTACTACTACTAATAAATTAAATATTAGAGTTAATACTATTAAACTAGACTCTAAAGCTACTAATAATAATAATATTAAGTTTAACTAAATAAACTCTAATAATAGCGCCATATAAAGCTCTAGAATAATAAATATTTATAAAGTAAATACTAACTTTATAACTACTACTATTACTAATAAAAAAAAAGATATACTATATAACTAAGCACTATTTATAATAAAAATAAGACTTACTAGTATATATTAAGATATCTTTAGTAAAGTACTTAAAGAAGTTACTAATAATAATAATATTATAATAGATAATAGCCCCCTTATAAAAATATAGTAATAATTATAATCTACTAAGAATATTAAAAAAATAATACTATAATTAAAAACTAATACTCTAACTAGTAAGAAACTCTCTATAATATTAAAGTATTATAGAGACTCTAAAGCTATTATTATATATATCTTTAACTAAAAGGTTAAAGGTATTACTATTAAGGATTTACTTAGTAACTCCTTCTAAATATATTAAATCTTTTTTACTAACTCCTCTTATAAATCTAAATAGATAAAAGTTACTAAAAAAATACCTATCTTAAATACTAAAATACTATTTATAGGAATATATATTATTAAAATATAAATACTAGCTAATAAAACTAATTTAATATATATTATAGAGGTACTCTAATACCCCACTTCTATAAAAGGTAAAACTATTAGTAGAATAATTAATATAGGGACTAAAGTTAATATTATAAGTAAAAAACTTATTAAGTCTTTAGAACTTAAAATCTTCGCCTATCTTAATATTAATATAGTAGTATAGAGTAAGTAGTCTATTTCCTATATTAACTACTATATAGATATTAAAATTAATACCTTTAATATTAAAGTTCCTACCTCCTTCCTTATTCTAGAAGTAGATAATAAATAAATAATATTTAGAAGACTATAGTAATATTTTATATAGCTCGAGCTTAAAATATAGTTAAATAGATTAGTTAATACTACTATTAGAAATAGAAATAGTATAGTAACTAAATTTAGTATATATAAAATATTAAGTAAAAATTAGTTACTAGATACCTAGTTTAGGGACTAAGTATTAAAAGAGATAGCTAGAAATAAAGCTTATATAAAATATTCTCTAACTATTTAAAATACTAAAGTCCTTATATTAGAGATAAAACTAATAAAATAGTATATAATATTGCTACTAGTAAACTTACTAAAGATAATAATAATATATTAGTAGAATATTTAAATAAAGTAAGAACTAGCCTATTAATAAGTAAGCTACCCTTTTTTAACTAATTATATATTATAAAGGCGATTAATTACTAGCTAATAATAAATAATAAATTATATAATATAGCTAATAAAGTAATTAATTACTAATTAGTAGTTAATAATAAATTATATAATATATATAGCTTTATAGTAAATAAAACTAGATATATAATAGTAGCTATAGAATATATTCTTATAAATAGAAATATACCCTATCTCTACTTAGAACCTATTATTAATATATATATAAATAGAAAATATAAGTATAAAGTTAATAAAGTCTAACTAATTAACTTAAACTAATTAACTAGAGAGAAGCTAGAAGGGCTTAATAATTAGAAAAAAGTCTATAAAAACCTCTACTATACTTAGTTATACTCTAACTCTAATAACTAATATAACTTCTATCTTTATTTATAAATTATAAACTTTCTAAGAGGAGAGAAACTTACTATAAAATAACTAGAGAAGATATATATTAATAATAAACTTTAGCTAGCTAAAAAAAACTTACTCCTAGAAGTACTCTATAAATAAAAAGGGGCTCTAATATAGGAATAATATAAAATAGATAAGATATACCTAGAGGTTATACTACTATAAAGAATAAAAACTATTAAATATAATATATAGTAAATTTCTAAATATAGAGTTCCTTAAATATTAGAAGTAAAAGTTATTAAAATACTTAGAGAATAAATTAAATAAGAAATTCTAGAATAGTCCCACGGGCTATATTAGAATAGATAGTTCCTTAAAGAAAAGAAGAGTAAAGATATATACTAAATTATTACTACTATTATATTATTAAATATAGTAATAATTAGAGATACTAATATTCCCTTAGATATAGATAAATTTATAGAAGATTTTACTAATATAGTAATTATAACTATTATTAACTTTCTATCTAAATATAACTAATTAGGACTATATATAGAAGATTAAGATAAAACTATATTTATAACTTTAATTAGTCTACTAAAATATATAATATTACTATAGAGAGTATATAATTCTATTATTTAATTTATATAAGTAGTATTTAAGATTCTAGCTAAAATAATTCTAAAAGTTATAAAAGTATTTCTAAATAATATTAATATTAAAGAATTGCGAAGCTACTATAATAATAAAGAAACTTTTTTTAATATTTAAAGGTTTATTCTAGAATACCTAACTAATTTAGATAATATACTTCTACTAGTAGAACTTACTAATAGCTCTATTTTAGGAGTAAAATCCTAGTTTAGAATATTAGGTATCTAAATTATTAGATAGATATATAATAGTAATAGTAGAAAATCTAAAGCTAGTAAAGTTAAAAAAATAGTTAACTAGCTAATTCTAAATAATATAATAGAGCTTAGAGTATTTATTAAAATAGTTATATACTTCTAGATATTAATTAAGTACTTCTAATAGAAGGTTGAGCCACTCTATAGATTATTATAAAATAATATAAAATATTATTAGAAATAAAAATAATAAACTACCTTTAATATATTAAAGTAAGAACTTAATATATTTCTAGCTATAATATTAATAGATTATAACTTAGAATTAAATAGAATAATTATTACTATAGATACTAGTAAATATAATTAGGGCGCTATTTTTATATAGCTAAGAAATAATATCTAATACCCGGTCTAATATAAGTCTAGAGTCTAGTTTAATACTAAGAGTAAATATAATACTAGGAAATAGAAATATAGAGCTATCTTTAAAGTATTTAAGAAATTCCGAAATTAGCTATATAGAGTCCTATTTATACTAGAAATAGATATTTAGATATTAGTAGTATAACTTAACTAAACTACTACTAATCTCTTAAGAGTTCTAGTAACTAATTAGATTATATAGATAAGTCTCTTTAACTTTAATATTAAATATATTATTAGGAAGAAATATACTACGACTAATAAACTATATTAAAGAAAAACTACTAATAATAAAAAATTAAATAAAGAAGATATTAATAACTTTATTATAGACTAATTAGATTATATAGAGTTAAAAGTTTATATAGGAAGAATTAACTAATTAGAAATACCTTATATACTATATTAATCCTATAATAAAGAATATAAGAAGATAGCTAGATATTTCGCTATATTAGAAAAACTAGAGGCTATATTAAGTTAAGACTTCTATATATTTTAAAAGAAAGCTATAAAATTTATTATTAAAGGAGACTATTTATTCTAAAGGACTAAGAGGGGGATACTAATATAGAGAGTAATATTAGCTAATAAAGATAAAGAATAGATATTAAAATAGCTATATAAAGAAACTAGATATCGAGAAAGAGAAGGAACTTATTCCTATATAGTAAAGTAATACTAATAGCTAATAATCTATAAAGATATCTCTAAATATATAAAGTTCTACTACTATTATTAAATATAAGACTCTACTAAAGAAGTAAAGATACTCTATTCTATATAGATATCTATAATATAGAAAAAGATTATAATTAATATAGTATATATATTATTAAACCAAGGTAAAAACTATTTAGTAGTAGTAAGATATAACTTCTTAAAATAGATAAAAATTAGAGTACTAAGTAAGAATACCTCTAGTAATATTATTAAATTTATATAGAAAGATATTATTACTAAATAGAGAATACCTAAATTAATTATTATAAATAGTAGTCCCGAGATATATACTAAGGTTAAAATATTACTTACTAAATATATAATATACTAAGTTATTATATTAGTATATAATCTATAAATAAATAATATAATAGAAGTTAAACACAAACTAATAATTAATATACTCTTAAAAATAATAAATAGCTTAAATAGAAAATAGATCTTATATCTACTAGCTATATTAATAGTTAATAGAATAATAACTAAAGTATTAATAGAAATATCCTTATTTAGAATTATAACTAGCTAAAATATTATTCTATCTATTAATCTCGAAGTTTCTATATAGATAGTACTTCTATAGTATAAAGTTAGAACTACTAAGAAACTAATAGAAATATATACGAGATAAATTAAAAAAAGAAATTAGAATATTATTAAAGTAGTATATTATCTTAAATATATAAGAAAGATAAATATAGAATAGTATAATAATTATTATTAAATCTAAAATAAATATTTCTAAGAAAATAAAATAGTACTACTCTATAATATAAAGGCTAATAAAGATATATTTAGAGTTAAGAAGCTTAAATATAAATAGCTAAAACTATACTATATTTAGAAAGTTTAAGGAAATAGCTTCTATAAGCTCTAGGAATTAGATAGAACTTCTATCTAAAAGATCTATAATAGTAATTAACTTAAGAGATATTACTATTAGCTATATAATGAAGAAGTCTACGGACTTATTACTAATAAGGAAAAATAAGTTCTAACTAAAGAATAATACTAAGGTAGATAAATAAATTCTAAAGAATCTTAAAATAATATTAACTATTAATAGCTAGCTAAGGAA
>JACOIL010000093.1:0-60830 GCA_014839955.1 Trichophyton simii
TAGGGTACTATTCCTCTTAAATTCTTATAAATTTCTAAGTAAAATAGTCTAGAGATTAAAGAATTAGACTAAAAATATACTAAAAAAGCCTAAAAAGAGGAATATCTAAATAATCACAAATAATTATAAATAATTATAGATAATCACAGATAATTAATTCCTATCTATACTCTAAAATATATTTCTTAGAATAAATTATTAAACCTAAAGAGGACTAAAAAGCTTAATAGAACCAGGACTATTTAGTAAAATAGTCCTAGATCTATTAAAAATAATTCGAAAGGCCTTGAATAATTAAAAAGGGAATATATTTAGAATTAGTAAGAAATAGATAAGTATTCTTAGTAATTTTCAAATCTATATCTAGAAATCTTATTCGGATAAAGGATTCCCACTTAAAGATTCTATCACTTCTTATTAGAAGAATTTAACCTATATATGGCTCTATCTTATATAATAGCTAATATAGAGGAAGAATAGGGAAGATATTTTATATTCTATCTATCAAATGAGCTCTTTCTATCTATATTTTTTTTTTTCCCTAGAAAGAAAGGGTTTTTGATGGTTTTACTAAAGTAGGAGATAAGATAGAGATAGAAAACTCGAAAAAGGATTAGAAAAGAAGAAATTAAGACTCTATTAAACTAACTACTAGCTACCTAAATATTATTCTAGATTTTAAATTTTAGAGTTAAAATTTTTAAAATAAAGAAAAACCACCAGACTAAAAAGCTTATCTCTACGTACTAAAGTACGACTTATAGTCTTAATTATTAGAAAAAACTAGTCTATAGTACTAATTAATCTAGTAGAGTTAGGTATCCTCCCACTTTAAATTCTCTACCTTCTCTAATATTTTATAACTAGACTAGAATAATATATTTTAGTAGAAAAATATATTAAACTCGATATTATTCTAAGGGTACTAGGGGGGAGCGGAGTACTTATACCCTTATATAGTATCTATAATTTAGTAGGCCTAGGTAATACCTCTAATCTAAGTAGCCTGAGACTATATTTCTCGAACTAGCTCTATTAAATAATTATATAGTTCCCTATACTCTTACTTAAGGGCTAGAGCTACTAATTATTCTATATCTCTTAACTCGAATATTACTATTCTAAGATTAATAAATCAGAGTATATCTAGTATCTTAACTATCTAAAATACTATTAGTAGGACTATTTTACTTAAAAATATAAGGAACTTTTAGCTTTTTACTTTTAAATTTTAATCTACCGATTTATATTAATAACTAGCTTAGTAGTAGTCACTATAAGTCCCCCTAGTATCTCCCGGAATATATAGTATATCTCTCTAGCTTAATTAATTAAAGTACCTTTTATAAGGTACTCTCCTAAAAGATATTATCTCTATTAGTAAATTTCTAAGGATTAAATATACCTAATAATATATTAAATTAATTATATATTATTATAGATATATTTAATATCCTAACTAATCCTATAGTAAATAAAGGGTATTTATTAGAAAATTAACCAAATAGCGGAAAAGTTCAGGGGAATTTAAGTAAAATAATCTAGGAATCAGAGTATTAGAAATTTAAAAGATATTAACTTCTTAGGAAAAGAGTATTAAATCTATAAAATATATTATATTTTGTAATATATACTAGATTATCTCTCTAGTATAAGAGCGAAGATTAAGTAATATTTTAAAGAAGAAAAGAAAAGAGTAGTTAGCTTAATTTTTAATAAAAATTTTAGTAAAAGGGAGTAGGACTACTTAATCTTTAGGTATTAGGATTAGTTAGTTTTCTAGAAGCCAGGAGGCTTAATTAGGGTCTTTAAACCCGTGGATTATTTAATTAATTAAGAAGGAGAAGAAGTAGAGCTAGTAGGAAGTTAGCCGGGTAGTAGTTTACTATAGAAAAGAACTAATAGCTTAAAAAAGAAGAAGAAGAAAGAAGTAGGAAAGGAAGGCCTTTATATATTCTTCTTTTTCTAGATAAGTTAGTAGACTATCTAAAAGGACAAGGCGTTAATAACACGCGTTTTTTCTTATACCTATTTAATAAATCTATTAATAGTTTTAGATCTAATAAGATTAATTAATATTAGGTACTAGGAATAGTATCTAGAGAAGGGAGAGGTAACTATAATACTAGATCACGTAATAGATTACATACCTCTCTATTAAGGTACCCACGTGACTCTTCTATACTTAAGAACCACATTACTTATTCTCTTATAGAGAAGTTAGTGATTAGCTTACTACTAATCCTATCTATATATTCATTATTTACTTATCTATAGTCTCGCAGTATCTTTAGCTACCAAGCCTCACAGTACCCTAGTACTAAGTTATATAATATAAGTACTAAGTAAGGGTTTAGTAATAGTTAAGACTATATTCTATTAAGTAAAAGGAATTAAAGCTATTAAGAACTAACCTAATATATATATTAGACTATATTATTCTAAATAGATAAAAGAGTATAGAGTTATAAATAACTATAGTATTTTAATTAGTAAGGATAAGTATTATAATTATAAGAATCTTATCTATAGAACTAACTATTAGGATATTAAGAAAGTTTTACTAATATAGAAAAGCTTTAAGAGGATATTATAGTTAACTTTATAAGGTACTTTTAATAATAATAAACTAACTATTATTATATAGATTTAGAAGTTATATTAGAATTATTCTAGTATTTTTAATTAGTTACTATAAATTAATATTATATATATTAATACTAAGATTTTTAATATATACTATTATTAGGCTATTAATATCTAGGCTAAGGATAAAGCAAGTTTAATAATAGTAAAGTTATAGTTACTATCTATAAAAATATCTAAGCTTTCTAATATATATTTATTCCTTAAGAAGCTATATAAAGTTTACGAAGTAGATTAAGAGAAAGCTTTAATTCTTAAATCTAGACTATATTCTATTAAATTCTTCTAGAAAGTAAATTTTATCTTTAATAAGTAAGAATATTATAGTACTATTACTCGAGGTAATATTATTAAATATTAGAATACTAATATTAGCTAAATTATTATAATCTTTATCTATATACTTAGTAATACTAAGTATATATTTCTATATATTATTTTAATATAAGAGGCCTAATAAGATACTATTTTATAACTCCCTATTTTATATATAGCTAATACTAGTAAATATAAGGTTATCGGAGTTCCTATAATTAAGTTTATTATCTTTATTATTTTAATTAATATTACTTATAATAATACTATCTAGTTAAATTACTAAAGAGGTTTCTTTATTAATTATATATAGGATATTATATTCTTATAAGAGTTTTAGAGTAAAGAGAGTAATTAGTAGCTAGTAATAGTTTCTAATAATATTAGCTAAATAGATAATAAATAGAGGTTTAAATAAAATACTAATAACCCCTAATTTAATATATATAGAAGAGGAGTTTACTTATCTAGTAGTACTCCGTAAGTATATTAATAGTATCTAGAAAGATAAGGAGGGTATCTATAGGGTACCTTACTAGCGATATATATTAATAGTAGGAAGATATCTAAAAGAGGTAATAGTATATCTATTATTACTTTTTAAATATATCTGATTAGTTTAGAACGTGTCGGCACTATTCAGACACTATTGGGCTACGGAAGATAGTAGTGCCGCAAAACATACTTTATCCGGTATGGAATTTTGTTTATCACATGATGCCCACGTGGTTGTGCCTGCTGCGCCACAAGTCCAACGACATGCTTCGAAAGTGCGTCTCTGGCGGGAGGACGAGGATGTCGAGGAACAGACGCCAGAGGCGAGATACAGGCCGTTTTACGACGACTCTGTGCTGTGGCTGAACGTTGGTATTCTGGAATCTTCGGGTCATGTATTACACGCTTGCGTCACACCTCGGATTCCGTGCAGTAGCTGGACATATCGAACCGGCACCGTGAAATAATTTGCCACGACCACATGGGTATCTGCGCAACAAGGGCGTTTGCAATGGCGTCTTCGGGCCCAGCGACCCCATTTTAGTAGTAGGCGACGAATTCATTTGCCATAGCCATTGCTATAACAACTTACCATGGATAAATCATCGTCGGCCTCGAGGATAACGCTAGTGGGGTCGTCGTGCATGTGCAAATGAACCCGGGCGAGTACTCCATATAGCTGCGAGGTATTCCTAACACATTTGCCTCCCTCACTTGCCATTCCATAGCACCCTATGATCTGGAGAATGTACCTCGTACTGAACCTAACTTACCTCTAGAATTTGGTTCCATGCATTCTACTCAATTGACCGCTCGATTGCCCATATTAGATTACAGATGGCAGCAGTTAAAGATTAGAAAACGAGGTGGCGCGCAAGTTAATTAAGGCACTTGCTATATCATTAGTATGTGATATTAGGGCGATGAAAATATCAAATCCCTAATAGACGATAAATACCTAAGTATTTCTAAGTATTTGTTTACCTCGAAAATAAGAAACAAGAAAAATTACAGGTCCCTTTTTTTTATCTTCATCTGTCGTCTCCTTACGCCAAGCCATGACAGGGAAAATAGTAATGAGACCGGAATGTGAATGTAACAAACGAGCGGAGGGTATACAAATATTGCCGCCTGAAGGAAAATATAAGCAAAGGAAAAGAAAGAAACCCTTCCTTCCCCCTTCTTCTAGTAAGGGAGGAAAGCGGCTGAGGGTGACATGGAATATGCATATATGAGAATCGTTGCCGTAGGTATCATTCATCGTCGTCAATAATTGTTGCTTTGCTCTTTTTTCTTTTTTTTTCTTTTTTTTTTTTTTCTTTTGTCTGGTTTATCTCCTCGTCAGGTCATTTAAGACCTCGTGCTTCTGCTATGTCTCGAATATGTGTTCGACTGGCGGTCTGCCATTTCATCTGGTGACCGCGGGCCAATCATCCAATCTTCCATAGCTAGCCACTCACTCCAGCTCTTCTCCGCAGCTTCAATCTCGGAGTTTTCTGACCCCTGCAATGGCCTGAGGAATGGAATGGTCTCGAGGGGCAGAATGTCGTAGTCCTTTTTTACGGCCGCCCATCCTCCGCTCTTGGCAGCAAAGAAGAAGTTGCGGCGTTCTTGTTCATGTAAAGAGCCAATTCCTGAAGCCCAGTCGTCACCGAAAAATCCATGTAGAACTCCTGGGTAGTCCATGCCTGTTGCAACTAGTCGACGAATATAGGGCACCATAGATACACTTGGAGCAACAGGAGCCCCTGAAGGTTGACCACCAGGTGGAGTGGAAAGAGCAGCATCGGCCGCGGAATTGAAGATAGGGGTGGGCTGTCTCTGGAATGGGAGATGGATATTTAGGAATGAAGAAAGAGCCTGTACAGGAACCGTGTGTTGGGCGTGGTCGAGGAAATAGCGTTGGCAACTCTGGTAGCGTGGATACCATTCAAAGATATCGAAGGGGGTGTCTTCAGGGCGCTGAGAGGCTTCGGACATGCCTGCCCTAACCACCGAATCGTAATGGACGCGAGGATCTGTCGACATCGTGGCTTCGGACGTCTCTATAACCTGGCTACTTTTTCTACTGCTGAACCCTTTAGCGCTCCGTTGGTCATGTCAACGTCAAATCTCAAATCCACGTTTTGCCCTCCCGAGTCATGAATATAACCCCTGATTTTCCTCTCCTTACATGCTCAGTGGTTAGAAACGGGACAGGGAAGGGGTTAGAGCAACAGCCGCCGCGGTCCAAAGTACAGAACCGTCCTAGGATTTGGGGGTTGGTATATACCTGTTTCCGGTCCACGCCTTCCGTAGAAAAGGCCAGTTTGTAGCACGAAGTAAAAGAGCAGTTGATAGAAGCTTCCTGAACAAGTTTGGATCTCTCTCGGGTATCTGCTTCCCTATGGACATTGGCTGGGAGACGTGTTTATAGACTGCTGGCGCATAAAGGAAACGCAAGGTACAGCGTAAGGCCCGAGCTAAAATAGTAAAATTAAAAAATAAAAATAAAAAACCATAAAAAGGGCGAAGGGAACGCAATAATCCCCATCAATGAGGTCAAGGCGGATTACTATGGGAGGCCGTATATGCTGAGCACGCTTGCCGACAAGAATTGAGCAGACCTGGGTGGAAGGAGGTGCGTATAATATAGGAAAGGGAACTGAAATAAAGTGACTTGTGCCTGGGTAGCGATTGACTTTTTAAAACAATGGGGGAATCTGGCCTCGAGACGTCAGTAGAGGAGAAAGATATAGGAGAAAAAGAAAGGTAGACAGAAAACCCCTTCGGCCTACTTGGCGTGGAGGCGAAAGTACGGAGTGGGCATCTGAAGGACGAAATGAGAATCCCACTCATAGTTGAACTAGAAGAGAGAGAAAAAGAAATTGAAAGTAATAGAGGCGCTACAAGGGTTCGATGTAAGTTAGTCAGAAGGGTTTGATCTTTTGGCGGAAGGAAGAAACATGCTCCACTATCTCTCCTGCGATGGACTTGCATTGCGTGTGGAGCTACTTTGGGCTGGTTTAAGGGCTGATTCTTTCTGGGCTGTATGGGAGTTTAATTCGGGAGGCAAAAAAAAAAAAAAAAAAAAAAAAAAAAGCTGTCAGTTTGCCCCTGTTAAATTAATCAACATTTACGTTTTGAGGAAGGACAGTTACCGAAAGCATGAAGTGCATGTGCATCGGCACCAGCGTGTACCATAATCGAGATGTCGAGGCCAGTGGCCGACTCCATGGATGTTTACTCCGTAGAGGCCGAAGTGTATGACGAAATAGGAGGAGCCACCTCGAATAATAGGGCGAGTTGGGGGAGATCCATCTCATAGGAGCCAAACTATCTCCAACCATTCTATCGACGGTGATCTTCATGAGTTCTCTCGCTCATTTATCTCCGTGAACGTAGATTGGGTAGTCATATGGAGTATGCATACGTTTAATGCCCAACCATAAAGAGATCGGTCAAGCAAGGGGGAAGAGATGGGGTGTCCGTGTTTCATAGTTTTTTTTTTCCCATGTCAAGGTCTCGCAGGCGCCAGTATGCAGAGTCACTTCTCCGTAGTTTTGACCTTGCTTATCAATTTAGGTTCGTCTCCGGCTTACCTAGCTGCAGTGACCACTCCAAGGGCTGCAGAAGCGATCTATGGAAGAAGACGGGCCTCCTCGAGTCTCCCAGTCTCTATATTCGTAATCGAGGGAATACAGTATCGTCACTGCAGACTGTATTTCGTATGAAAGCGTGTCCCGGGATAAGCAGGCAATAATTGGGATATTTTTTGTTTTTTACCGTTCGTTGGGGAGATACCTTCGTAACGGAATGTCTCGTGCATCTCCAAGGCGGGGGCCCCAAGCAGCTGCATTTCTCCCCGTTGACAGAGATACGATAACTTTTTGGTGAGAGAGCGGTTTGGGCGCTTCCGAAGTAACCCCGTCTCGTGATGTCAGTAGGATCTGGTTCGTCTGGAGGTCCCCAGACTCACTGTTCCTCCTGTCTTCTTCTTTTCTTTTTTAGACTCATCCTTTCGTTCTCGCCTGCTCGCATGAAGCGCCTTGGTCCAGGAGCCTCTGGCGGCAGTACGACGTCGTACCGTTAGTGGAGAAATAGCCTGGTGGGCCCATGAGTGACAACGAGCCAGTGAGACAAGATGATTGGGCATATCATAGTCTGTTATGCTGGACGGAGGTACGGAGGACGGGGGAAGGATATGGTTATTTTAAAGGGCGGCAAGTCGATTCATCTCATTTGTCCCCTGTATTTGACATCCACCCAACATAATATAATTTGCTGGTTGACAGCCATATTACACGCTCGGTCCCAAGCAGCATCGTAACCACTACTTTAAAGGGGCTGGAGAAAACCGAACATGATGCACACCATAGTTGAACTACGGAGTAGAGCGTCTTTGGCTTCTCTCTGTCCGGGTTGGGCTGGTCCTTGGAATCCCGGTTGTCCAATGTCCACGGCGTTCTGCCCGATGAAAAATGGCAGATGCATGCAGCAGCAGTTGGTCAAGTAGGGGAAAAAAAAAAAAAGACCAATTGGATGTATGGAAGTATCAAGTACTTTCGTGCTTTTCGGAACGTGGTCGGTGCCCTTGTGCCTCGATCGGTTGAAGATCTGATGATCCGATCTTTTGTCCTCCTTGTTCTCTTTCTTTTCTTTTTCCATCCTTGTTCCTTTTTGGGGCTTCCTCTTGGTTTACAATCCAGATGCAAGTTGGATCCTTGGTCCAGAAGTCTAACCCCACTGCTTCGAGCATTCCCCGTCTCTTACGGGGTAGATTCATCATTCGATGTTTAGTCCGAGCTATTTAGCCTTTGTAGTGAGAGGCATGCAGAGGTACTTTTTGGTACGACAGAGGATTCCTTGGAAGAAATTGCTGTTTTTTTTTTTTTTTTTTTTTTTTGGAACTTTGCGGTATTCGTACGTACTGTTGGCGTGACGCAGAGTGAAGCAGGGTCTTATAGTGCGGTATTGAGATGCAGGAACGGAAGTGGATTTAGTACTTTTTTTGGGAATGGAATGTGGGAGAGAAAGCCATGCTTCTGATTCGCAAAGAGAGAAAAGAGAGCAGAGAAGGCTGATGACAAGAATGTTGTTGTCCGTTCGCCTTGGACTGCTGGCCTATCATCTGCGAGGCATGGAGATGAAGCAATAGGGGACTGAACGGCATCCTGTCCTCCTTCTCCAGCCCTCCGATCCATTCCCATACCACCCACGACGTCTAGAGAAACCTAGAAGTAAAAAACAAGAGAGGAAGAGAGTAGTTTTCAAGCCACAGCTCCAGGTTCTCGGGAACTAATTTGCCACACCAGATGAGGCCCTTTGGATTAGTTAGTATATGTGTCAATGTAGAATCGGCTCTGGCGAGCAAGGGGGGAGGGGGGTGGATTGATCACCAGGACAGGAGATTGGAGACCGTGACCGCAAACGTCCTGTCCTGCAGCACTGTTGAGCAGCAACTGGCGGCCGGCCTCAGAGACCAGGAGTGTGCGACCCAATGCAGCCCCCAAATTCGAGTCGTCTCGGCCAGCGGGCCTCCAGGTTGTATGCACAGGAGATCCCCTCGTCAGCGTCGCTGGACGTTGGCCGTCGTCCTCGTACACCTTTTTTTGGCGGCGTTTTGTCCCTTCGGGCTGCAGGCCTATCAGCGCCGCCGGTGGCTGTGGCTGTGCACACCCACACACCAGCCACATATCAAAACTCTCTCTTCCGCTAGCGAGGCAGGCAAGGTCCCTCCACCCTCCACCCTCCCCTCCACTCTTCACCCCCCCCAGGGGCTGTCGTTATCGTGTCCAGACGGCGGGATCTTCCTGCAGCGCTCCCTCAGGCCCGTCAAGTCCTTCCGTCTCGACTGTCTGAAAACAGGGCGCGCGCGCAAGAGGAGGCAGAAAGGCCGAGAAGAGGCCGAAAGTGAGGCGGGTCGTCCAAACTAGCAGCTTTGCGGCTCGTTAGTTACGCTGCAGGCCTTTTGTGGCTTGCTGGATTCTTCTCTCGCTCTCTCGGTCTCGCGCTGCTTCGTTGCTGCAGCTGCTGGCTGTGGCTTGCCTCGTTCGTGTGGCTTGTTCGTCATCCGGCGAAATATACAATATCAGAAATCCAAGATATCAAAAAAAAAAAAAAAACAACCTGCACACGGCAGCAACCCGAGGACCACCGTCTCCGCCATTTCCACCTTTCGCATTGCTTCTCTCTCTCTCCCCTTGCTCCAATCGACTCGGTCCTTGTTTTATTTTTCCTCCACCCTCCATTTAGAGTGTTTCTTTGTGATATGTCCGATCAACTCTCGTCGTCTGACATCGCCACTCTATCCGGTCAGTCTGCCCTATTGAAGGAGGTCAAGCCGCAGGAACAGCATAACGTTGTTAGCGGGAGAGACCCTGTCGACGTTAGCAGTGGTTAGTTGCTTCAAGTTAAACCCCCTTGCTCCGATTATCTCGATCCTGTGTACGTCTCACCGCTCCAATCAAGCTGCGAATGGGGGGGGGGGGGGGAAATATGAATATAACTGCACGGACACTTGTGAGTGACATGTCTTCGTGTTCGCTGTGCCTTGTTGATGTTGGTCTGTTGACCTGTTATTGATATGTTGACCTGCTGGCCCTTCCACCGGGAAACGAACGGGTTGGCGAGACGGCTACGTTTGGTCCAGATCCCGGAAACGTTTGGATGACGGCCTTAATTGTTCTCAGTGTCAGCTATTTCAGCCGCCAGTGGCAAAGAATAGGAACTCGGATGCCACGTCCGTACCGCAGAGAACCCTCCGATGCAATAATTCTTTCAAGCCGTTTGTTTCCATTGCGTTCTCGGGGGAATCTGTATGCGCGTCCTGTTGCCACTTTCTGGTATTGACCTGCTACGTTATTATTTCACTGCTCCATGGCCGTTCATCCTGGACTCCCAAATTAACGTGGCGCTCATCCGCCGGATTCTGCGATTCCAATATGATCCCTCCTTCCGTTTACCCACTGGAGTGGTGCTAGGCACATGTTTCCAGTAATGCCATAACATCCTCGGCACGTTTTGAAGAAGTGGCAATCTCATTTCACTTCTTCCTGAGTGGTGTGAGCTATATGTTGGCCATAACCTATAGTAAATGCGCAAATACCCTTGTCGACAGTTTGGTAAATACCCTGGTCATCACTGTAGCTTTTGCTATTGAGATGTTGGACGCAGTGACAGCTCAACAATACCAGATCAAAGCTAGAAGTTGCGGTGTATTAGTATATCTGTCCAAAAACACTCGCGGTTCTGGCCAGTTTATTTCAAGATGGATGAACTCTAGCTATAGACCGCCTTTGATGTTTGCCTTCACACACGGCATCTCCTGCAGAGGGGCGTCGTCGACATTTGCATTAACCTTGAGTATCACCATGCTCACCAGAAATATGGAATCATTTTGAAGTATATATTTTACCATTGGTAGGCATTGAAGGTAAAAAATATATCTCCCCTTATGCTGACGTGTGTATTCCTGGGTTGGCAGTTGAGATACTGATGTCCATGGCCAGATTATTGGATATAGCTTCTTTCCCATGCAGGCATCCAAACCGCTAGCTACATATTTAGATCGAGGAGAGGCAATGGCCCATCATTTACCATTATACCACGAGGCATTTCCTTCGCCCTTTATTGACCAACTTGTAGAGCTTAGCCCTCGGAGAGAGCAACAATGTGCTTCGGCCTTGCCGCTTTCTACCCCAACAAAGACTTGCGATATCACATTCTTTTTCTCTTCAACAAATACAGACCGTGCCAATATATGGGTAAAGAGTCTATTGGATTTTGCCAAAGTCCATGCATAGTATTTAAAACAAGGCACTTTTCAACGGGTGTATACAAGCATACATGGCCTACCCGCACTGGACGGGCCAACTGGGCGATAAGAGGGTATCTCAGCCCTAACATTCAAGCTCCCGTCTCCTTAGTAGGCCGGCCAGCTATCAGTCCGGCCAAACTCTAGCGCCAAAAGCGGCACTCGTTATTGTCTACAGCTTATTGTCCAGCACAGCTATTTGATATGAGTGAATCAGTTGATATATTGCCTATCTGCCATTGTTACGTGTCGGTTCTTTCTTCTAGGAACGGAGCTCTAGTGGTAGATGATTATTCCCTATCATAGAACCTGGGAATTGTCTGGTTAGCCAATCAATATTAACTCATTAAAAGTCGCTTCTCAGAGCACAAAGGGCGCCGCTACCGACGCAACTAGTGAGGTGTCTACCGAATAACCATCTGCCCGTTAGTCAACTTGTAAACAATGGAGGCACCGGTAAGCCGGCGGCACCTATATATATATATATATATATCCGTATTATGCGAGGCATATAGCAGACACGGAGAGTGCCGAGGGTTCGTGAGCTATCAGTGGACGACCCCCATCCAACCATCCGAAAGATAACCAGCCGACTGGCCTGGCTAGCTAGTTAGTTTAGGTAGCTGATTATTCAACTTAGCTAGAGTGACACCGAGATAAGAGAAGAAAGAGGACCGCACTCGCTATCTCCGTTATCGGACAGATATCTGCCATCGGCTGTCCCTTATCTCTGCTTCTCGCTCAATGACTGTCGACTTTCATATGCTGGATGCTCGGCTCGGCAGACTCCATAGGGCCGCTCCTTTATCTCCTTTTGGCATTATCTCGCATGAACAGCGCGGACGGCTTGGGCGGCCGAACCTCTGAACGAATAGAAGGTTTGGGGGCAAGCGTTAATCTCCGACCTTGGCCTGTGTGGGATGCGCGGTGCAAGATGTTCCGTCGATAGCGCGCGCAGCGTAGAGTGAATAATTGTGATAGATAATGGGGAAGCGGAGAGTGAATAATTGGCTATCAGCAGAGGTGTTGCAGCGCCGTGGTTGCGAATTGGCGTTTCTGGGGATGGGGAGATCCCGACTGTTATCTCTCTAGTTATCTCTACGATGTTGGCTGGGAGGAACCGGGAAATTGTCTTGAGCCTCCATCCAAGCTCATGAGTCTGGCTGGGTTTATTAAGCTATTAACCTTTCCCTCGTCCTTCATCGTCATCCTCACATTTTCTTCCTACCTTCTCCTATCTCGCCCTCTGCTCCATCTCATATCCTCTGGCTGCTGGCCTGTTACACCCTTGTTATCTTACCAAGCTCATAGCTACCGACACATCGACGACCGCACCCATCTTGCGATCGAAGGGTTTCTTGTTCGGCGCCGACATAAACAGAGGTAGAGAGGAAATCTTGATACGGAGTAAACATGTCCAACTTGCCCATGGAGCCGGAGTTCGAGCAGGCCTATAAAGGTTAGTGCTGATATGATGACTTACTTTGAGTCGATCTCGGAGAGAAAGAGTTGAAGCCAGGATCCTAACAAGGTGACATAGAGCTCGCTTGGACACTCGAGAACTCGACCATCTTCCAGAAACACCCGGAATACAGGAAGGCACTGCTCGTTGCCTCTATCCCGGAGCGAATAATCCAGTTCCGTGTCACATGGGAGGATGACAAGGGCCAAGTAGGTTGACTGCAATTCATATTTGTAAGGTAGAGGAAGGTGCTGACCAGCTGGTTCTATAGCTGCAAGTCAACCGTGGCTACCGGGTGCAGTTCAACTCGGCCCTGGGTCCGTACAAGGGTGGTCTGCGATTCCATCCAACAGGTGAGACGCTATCCCACCTACTCTTACCGCGGAAGACTAATAAGCTAACATTGGCTGGTGCAGTGAACTTGTCCATCCTGAAGTTCCTGGGCTTTGAGCAGATCTTCAAGAATGCTCTCACAGGCCGTACGTATCCTCTTCAATGATATTGTTTCTAGCAGCTATCCAGAGTGGCCGGGCTAACCCAGTAGTTGTCTGATAGTGAACATGGGTGGTGGTAAAGGAGGCGCCGATTTCGATCCAAAGGGGAAATCTGACAACGAGATTCGGAAGTTCTGCAGCGCGTTCATGATGGAGTTAAGCAAGCATATTGGCGCGGATGTCGATGTGCCGGCTGGTGACATCGGAGTTGGTGGTCGCGAGATCGGGTTCCTCTTTGGTGCTTACAAAAGGCAGCGGCATATCTGGGAAGGAGTGCTGACCGGAAAGGGAAACAGCTGGGGTGGAAGTTTGATCCGACCAGAGGCAACGGGATACGGGCTTGTCTATGTGAGTCTCCTGGCCTAAATGATTTTGTGTGATGATGCATGGTTGCTAACAAGGCAATGCTGCTGTATAGTATGTCCAACACATGATCAAGCACGCCACGAATGGCTTGGAGAGCTTCGCAGGCAAGCGAGTAGCTATATCTGGATCAGGGAACGTGGCTCAATATGCTGCTCTCAAGGTGATCGAGTTTGGCGGCATTGTCGTCTCTCTCAGTGACAGCAGGGGCAGCTTCATTGTCCGGGGCGGGGAGGACTCCTCCATAACCCCCGAGGAGATCCGCTTGATCATGGCACTCAAGGATGAGAGGAAGCCGCTTTCTAGCATTGCGAGCCATGAAGCCTTCGCCAGCAGATGCGAATATATCGAGGGTGCAAGACCATGGGTTCATGTTGGCAAAGTGGATGTTGTGCTTCCATGCGCAACTCAGAACGAAGTATCAGGTGAAGAGGCCAAAGTACTTGTGGCCAACGGCGCACGCTTTGTCGCCGAAGGATCCAACATGGGCTGCACGTTGGACGCCATTGAGCACTTCGAGGCGCACAGAAGTGAACATAAGCGTGATCAGGGCGCAGTGTGGTACGCGCCCGGAAAAGCAGCAAATGCGGGAGGAGTTGCAGTCAGTGGGTTGGAGATGGCTCAGAACTCCCAGAGACTGACGTGGACTGCAGAGGAAGTGGACGGAAAGTTGCAGGCTATCATGAAGGAATGCTTTGAGACTGGACTGAGGACAGCAAAGGAGTACACGGAGGTGGAGGATGACAAGCTACCGTCTCTGGTGGCAGGAAGCAACATTGCAGGTTTCATCAAGGTATCTGAAGCCATGCGAGACCATGGTGATTGGTTCTGAACAAGAGAAGGAGGCCTTTCTTCTTGCTCCTCTTTTTATTTTTATTTTTTTGTGAAAACTTTCGGCGGTTTCTGTTGGCGTTCTGGTGGCATTATTCCCTGATCTTTTCCCGTTCTCACACTGTGGTTCCTTCGTCTCGGGCTGGGTATTTGACATGGCAGATTCCTTGATTTTCCTTGTATGCACCGAATGGACATATCACGGCGTGGGACTCAAAATGTCATATTTTTTCCTTGCCTGAGTGCAACACACAAAGACTGCACATGTACAACATTCCATTTTTTCCCCATCGAGGCACCAAAATCTTATTTCCATTGCTTTTTTTATAATGTTTATTTTCTTTCCTGTTTCTTTTGGCGTAGAATGCTCAAGTGACAATTGGTGACATGTTCTATTTTGAGCCCAAGTTTTCTTCTTTTCTCTCTCGTTCTCTGACGGAGACTTGCAGGGCAATTTATTATTTTAGGGCGTGTTGGAATCCCACAACTGGTACTCTTCCGTAACCATGCATGGGATAAACGAGCGTGCATGGTAGGACTTGATGGGCTGTAAAATAAAAATAAAAAAAGTATCATGATGACCGTATATATACCGGCAGTCGCGGTCTGCGCTCGCTCCGAGATACGAGAGCGTAAAATTACGCGCTGGATGGCGAGGGCCAGCACCTTGGAAGAGACCAGCCAGCTCAGCCTTGGACATGGGTTTGCGTGGATTTCTTTGGGAGTGGAGCAAGGGCGGGATAGACTCCATCTCGCTGACGGCTGTCAGACCCATGGACGCTGGGTCTTGACAGCCATGTCGACGCCGACGCTGACGCTGACGCCGACGCTGCCGTCGTTGCGGTTGTGGTGGTAGTTGTAAGCATACGGAGCACTTTGTAGATGAAGATGAAGTCGAAGAGATGTAGTTAAAGATGCCGAAAGGGGCAGGGCGGTGAAGGGCGGCAGTAGGGGCTCAACTTCAACTTCAACTTCAACGTCGACTTCAACTTTTCTTCACAACGTCAGCGAGATGCAGCAGGATGACGACGGAGACGGACAGGCGAGAGAGGAGCGAATTGAAGAGCTGACCGACGCATTCGGAATTGCACCTCTGAGCTGCTGGAACGTGGCAGCGAGGGAAGATCACACGCCAAATGGAGGCGGTCACGTCGAGACTGGCAGCCAGCGCATAGAGAGGGCTGTCGAGACGCCCGGGTGCCTGCTTTACACTGTAGAAGTTGGGCTTCGAGGCGCCCGATTCTTGGTTGAAGCCCCTGTCCGCTTCCTGGTCCATGATCTTCTCTGGCTCTGCCCTCTGATTCTGCACCCCCTAACTATCGCCACGAACCAGCGCCAGGGAACAGCCAGCAGGAGCCAGAACGGTCTCTTATCCTCCACGAAAGCACGAAAAATAGCCTCCAAAACAGGGACTCCATGATAAGAAAATGCAAACCCACAGCGAAGTCGAGGAACTCGCAGTGGAGGGCGGCCTTTCGTGATATCATTGGTGGTCCTCGCGAGATGAGTGGCTTACAGCGCGGATGCTGAGTGGATGACGGCGCAGGAACATAAAGTGATATGCGGCCGATCCGGGTTTCAGACGTCCCCAAAAAATTCCTTTGTAGGATCTTTTCTCCCCTCCACACTGACTCTGCCTCTTGCTCAGCAGTCGCACCAACCTTCTGACACACACACACACACACACCGCCAGCCGGCCCTCCGTAAGCAGTGTAAATGGAGTGCGGGAAATTTCCTCCATGCAGGACAATTGCAGGACAATTAGACCAACAGGAGAGACAGGAGGACGGCTTGAGGCAGCGCCCCGTATCATTATTCTTATTCATCGCCCAGCAGAGGACGCCATGTCAGCCGCGTCTCTTGGATGGTGGCGGCTAGTCAGGAAGCGGGCTAGGCTCAGGGGTCGGAAAGCGAAAAAAAAGGCTCTTCTCGTACATCAGGCACATTTCCAGGGGCTGTGGCCAGTCAGCGTCGCCGCATGGCTCCTTTGCTCTGCCTCGATGCTTTGTTGGCGCTGTGGGAAGCGTCGTTGCTCAAGGGCCGCATATTAGCCTTCCAAACCCTTTATCTACCCTGCCCTCTCCCGCTCCTCGTCCGTCTTTCTTCCTTCTCTCTCTCTCCCTCCCTCTCTTGTTCGTCACCAACATTCTCTCGTACCAAGCCATTCTCTCTCTCTTTTCCAGAGCAGCTTGATTCTTGCGGCACAGCATTCCTTTTGGTGTCCTTGACTCTCGTCCGTCTCTACTCACTCTCTCAACTCTTTGCCTGGTGCATTGTGTTCATTTTTCCTGAATCGCTTGGTCCGATTCTCAGCCGTCTTTCTGAACATACAAACCGTCCTTAGCAGCTCACTCTTTGGCTGTCTGTCCCTCGTCGAACGAGAAACATCACATATATCAGATCTATAAAAAGAACCACCGTCGAAATGGCTCCCCAGTTCCTCAAGGCCCTCACTGTCGCCACGGCCCTCGGCGCTACTCTCGCAGCCGCTCTTCCGGTCCAGCCCCAGCCCACCGTCTGGCACACCACCACCACGGTCATTGTCAAGACCGTCACCAAGACCGCGACTGTCCACGGCACCCCGGGACCTGACTACACCGTCCCGCCAGCCTACACCACGCCAGCTGCCCCTGCCCCAACTGTCCCAACGGACGCTCCACAGGAGCCCTCGTACACGCCAGTTCCTTCGCCGCCGGCACCCTCTCCCAGCAGCTCTTACAGTGCCCCTGCTGAGCCTTCGTCCTCCACCCCCGCTCCTCCCCCACCGCCACCAACCAGCACTTCTGCTCCTGCTCCGGCGCCAACGACCTCCACCACTCCTCCTCCACCTCCACCGGCCACGACCACTCCACCACCACCACCACCTCCTCCAGCTACCAAGCCACCAGTCGTCAGCATCCCACCAATTGGCGGCGGAGACAGCACCTACAGCGGCCCATGTGCTGCCGGCTCTCCTTGCACCGGTGAAATCACCTTCTACGACGGTGGCCTCGGCGCTTGCGGTACCAACATCGACACCAACGGCGAGGATGCCATTGCTCTCCCCATCGACCTCATGGGTCCTCTCAGCAACAACAACCCATACTGTGGAAAGCAGGTCCAGATCTCCTACAAGGGCAAGACCGCTACTGCTACCGTCAAGGACAAGTGTGCTGGCTGTACCGGAAACAACATCGACATGACCCGCTTCCTCTTCTACAAGTTGTAAGTTATCCCTACTTCTTTTTTCCAAATTCATTTTATGGTGACACTCACTAACTCGTCAAAATAGTGGTGAGGAGGCTGATGGCCGTATCCACGGTGTCGAATGGCATTTCATCTAAGCTATGTCCTCTCTGTCATGGGAGCTGATATAGTTTTATGTGCTTGCCTTTTGCAGTTTCTTGTACATCTAGCAGTTTGTTTGCTCATTCCCCATGAAAACAGACGTCTTCAAAACTCTTTTTTGTCTTCGTCTTTTTGTTTTTCATGGGAGAAAGTTATGGGGATAGCATAGCATTCTTTTTCTTTTTGCGCTGTTTCTCATGGGACCGGATGGGGTTATCGGGGAATTCTGGCTTGGAGATACTTCCATCATTCGCTTCTTTTTCGCTTCGTTCCTGGTTTGTCTCTTATCTCAAGGACATTCGCAGGCCCTCTTTCTTTTTCACTTCTATACCATCCTGTCTACGACTTTTTTTTTACCTTTCGTCCAGCCGATTGCAGCAATGCTGCATGATTTTACATTGACCACTTCGACCTTTTCCCCCCCTTTTCTTCTATGCACAAAATGTTTTCTGTTCCTGTTTATGGAACCCAGATAGAATGGATTACGACAAACACGAAATCTACTTTATGACTTTTCTTCAATTTTTCCTTTTTGCAATCCTTCTTCCCTTTGCCGAGTCAAGTCATCCAGCTGATCCATTCCGTCTGTTGCTCCTTGTTACCTTCGTTCGTGTGGAATAGAACTTGCTCCTACTTTCCTGTGTCTTACCGCCATCTCATCATCGTCGTCGTCCTCGTCGTCGTCGCTCGTACTGCTTTTGCTCTGTAGTTTGACCGCCAGTTTCACCAACGGGCTTGGTGACTTCTCCGTAGTCCAGGGGTTCCCCGTGTGTTAAAACATCTTGATATCAACAACGACATCATCATCATCATCATCGTCATCGTCATCGTCAACAACACAGACAGCAACTGCCGGCGCCAGCTGTAGCATCACACGAGCAGCCCCATGGATAGATCTATGTGAATATCGTTGTCAGAGACTCGCTGTCCCGGAGGATTATTACCTATCGCATTCCTAGCACCCCTACTCCCTGACAACGGCGTCTAATGGCTTGCATGCAGCAAATAATACATACATAGCTACAGTTTTAACTTCTTGCTCCTCCATTCCATCATAATAGATCACCTTCCACCAAGCTCCAGGTTAAGGCTTCGGCTTCAGGTACAGATCGAGCATGATATCCTGCACATCACCCTTATATTTTCGGCCGGGTTGGCCTTTTTATCTTTCTTTTTCCTCCTTGTTTCTCAAGCCAGCCAGCTAGCCAGCCAGCTAGTGAGCTCCCTCTCTCTCTCTCTCTGCTGTTCGCCGAAGCTGTCTGTCGACCGCTGTGTCAGTTCCCAGCCCTAGTGCTCTTCTCCCCCGCAGATCATCCCGTTTCACTGACTAAAACCAGGTGAAGATACCGTGTCGCTCTCCAGACGAGGCAATCCTCCCCGATCGTGATCTCCCTTCTCCTCCCAAGCCGCAAGAGACAAGGGACGGGGGCGGGCGGGTGAGCGGACGAACCGCGCGAATCAAGGAAAGACAGGCCCCAGGGAAGAAAGAAACGCAGTGGAAAATGGGACGTCTTTTGGTGGGAACGAGCGCCACGTATCACGAAACGGATCGAGGCTGAAATGAACGAACTGCGCCGGGCCTAAGGAGACAGACAGAGAGAGACAGAGACAGAAAGAGAGAGGAGACGAGATGGGATCGACCTGCAGAAACACTCGATGAGATCGCCTCTTCGCCCAATTCGACTGGACGGCCGCGGCGAACCCATGCTTGCTTTTGGACTTGGGCCCTTTCTTTTCCCCTGCAAGGCCTCTCTCCACCGAGAGTCTCCATCGCACTCGCACTACCTGCAGACTAACGTGTCTGGGCAGCAGACTAGCTGGGGGCCGAGGACTGGAATGGACGCTGGGTGGCTGTCCAGCCAGCAGTTGCTGCATCTCATGATGAGGAGAAAGAGGTGAGGGAACAACCGATACGGGGTTTGCGCCGCTGGTGCGAGGCAAGGCGACGGCGACGACGACGATGGTGAGAACTGACAGCCTCTGCTTTCATGATTTGCTCCCCTCGAACGGGCGCTTCAGATCCTTCTTCGTCTGGGTCTTCACGCTGCCCTACCGTTTCTGCTGCCGGGTGGAAAGCCGCCGTCGACGCTCTTTGTCTAGGAGGAGGCATTTTGCTTCTTCCAGGGGAGTTTGATAGACGGCGGATGCGCGCCCACGCATGTGAGTTGAGTTGTGTCTATCCGTATTATACGGGGCCTCGAGTCAGATTCGCCTGCTTTGACCCTTCGCCGCCTGGCTCTCCATCTCGCCGTCTCCTCTCCCCATACTATTATTATTCAACTAGTTCGTTCATATCTCCTTCTTCTCCGCCGGCCTCGTTTTCCCATCTCGCAACCTTCTTTTTCGCTATAACCTTCTTTTCTTCCCTTTCGTCCTTCTTCGAACCATCTTTTTTTCTCTTCTCTTCTTCTCTTCTTCTTCTCTCTCTCTCTCTCTCTCTCTCTCTCTTCAATCGTTCGACCTGTTTCCTTCACTCTTCGCTGGTTTTGATGCATGGATGGGATCGATGGTGAGGCTGCTACGGTGAGCAGAGAATGGCCCTGGAACTAGATCATGAGTCGGACCACGACCACGGGGTGGCCATGTTCACCGTGACACTGGTCGTGGTGGTGCTGTCCGCCTGCTCGGTTACGCTTCGACTGGCTTCTCGACTGTATCTGCGGCAGGCCGTGAAGATTCGTGATTATTTGATTGTGCTGGCATGGGTAAGTCGGGGTAAAATCTCGTTCCTTGAAATCGCATAGCCGGCTAATTCGCTGCCGCCGCCCCCCCAGATACCTGCATTTGGCCTGTCATTTTCCATTCTCTATGGGACCTACAAAGGGTTTGGCGTCAAGATGGACTTCATCCCGTCCGAGCTGCGGCCGCTGCTGAAGAAAGGGCTGTATGCATTCTCGATTCTCTATGTATGTGCTGTCTCCCTGCTGTCTCTTCTATATTATTTAATTAGTTGCCCTGTCCCGACATCCCGGGATTCTCAGCCTCCTCAACCGCTAACCTGGGTCCGATATAAAAAAAGAGTCCTACTTTGATGTTGACTAAGACGTCGGTTCTGCTGTACTATGTCGAGAGCATACCCAAGTCCCGCGCCTTTCGGCTGGCTACCTATGCAACTCTCTTCTTGGTCAACGCCGCCGGCCTGGCTCTGCTGCTTCTCAATGTCTTTCGCTGCAGGCCCATCAGCTCGGCGTACACTTACCCGGCTGCCAATGAATCGGTGTGCACCAACTTCGTTGACCTCAATCTGGCATCTGTCCCCCTTAACGTCGTGACAGACTTCGCTATCCTTGTACTGCCTCTGCCCGTCCTTTCGCAGATGACGGTGCCTTTCAGCCACAGGACCGCGGTCGCGCTCATGTTCACTGCCGGCGCCATATTCACCATCATCACCCTCATACGCACTGCAATGCTACAGCATGCACACATCGCCCAGGTCCAGGCCAAGGAGGCTGTTGACTGGGACGGCGTAGACGAGAATGAGTTTCCCTGTAGGTCTTACAAACACCTGCATCTCTCTCTTTTTTTTTTTTTTTTTTTCCTTTTCCGATGGTCCGAGACAACTAACAAATAAATGTCACATTTGATAACTGCAGGGCATGCCTCGGAATCATTCATGTGGTCAGCTGTTGAGGTCAACGTTGGTATCATCTGTACCTGTGTCCCCATGTTGAAACAGTTGGCCAGCCGGCTGTTGGTCAAATTCTCCGGGAAGTCCCACCGGTTTGCGTCGCGCAGAGACATCAAGGAGAAAGCGCCTATGAGGCGGTCATTCGACCGACGGGGCTCCGTTACCTCTCCATCTCTCGTCTTCGATGAAAACAGGCGGTCATGTAGTCCTGATTCAGGATACAGCGATGTGGATGTCCAGGCTAGTTACAGAGACTCTAGGACTAAGAGATGCCATTCCCATCACCTAAGCCAAGACAGCTTCAATGACAGAGGCGCTGTCAAGCCAAAGAGGACAAAAAGCATGCTGGAACTGACCAACAAGGAGGCACTGCCCTTCTTGACGGCGATAATCTTCTTACTCTTTCTCTGGGGGTTCGGGTACGGCCTGCTCAACACTGTCAATTTCCGCTTCTTAATTGAGGCAAAGGCAACCTATTCTAAAGCCATCGGCCTACATGCTGCATACTTTGCTGGCTACCTCATCGGACCGGCAGCAGCTGGCTATCTATTAAAGAAGACTACCTTCAAACTCACCTTTATCGTTGGACTGTGTCTATATGCCTGTGGCATTTTAATTTCGTGGACTTCTGCAGTGCTTACTTCCTATGAAACTTACGTCTTTTCAAACGTTGTCACCGGTGCTGGCATGGCTATTGTCCAGACAACCTCTCACCCTTTCCTCGCACTGTGTGGACCGCAGGAGTATGCGGAAATGCGCCTTAACATCGCCCTCGGCTTCCAGTCAATCGGCAGTGTGATATCTTCCATATTGGCCAAGAAGGCATTTTCTCTAAGAGAGATCGACGCCCATGACCTTGTACAGATGAAGTGGGCTTACTTTGCCATGGCTCTCCTTCATATCATCTTAGCCATAGCGATGCATTATCTCTCTCTGCCCGAAGCAAATGATAATCAGCTCGCAGACCTCGCACGCCAGCGCCAAATGGCCAACTCAGCCAAGATTTATGACATCCGTGTCGTCTGGGTTACTCTGGGGTTGGCCGTTTTTGCCCAGTTCCTCTTCGTCGGCGGTTCAGAGGGCATCAACGTACACTTCAGGAAGCTTGCCAGACGGACCAGAATCAAGTAAGCCTCCTTAACATAATTTATACTGCTATGGCTACATTCTAACATACTTGTCTTTTTCCCTCCCTCTTTTAGAAATGTCACACCATTTGAGTCACAGGCACTTGGTTTTGCGCTCTTCGCCGTTGGGCGCTTTGCAACTGTTGCTCTACAATTAGTTGCCAAACCACGCGTTATTCTTTCGATACTTTATCTCGGCCTCATTGGATGTGCGATAGCGGCTGTAACCATACACGGACGACTTGCCATGATCGGAGCTCTGGGTACATATTTCTTCGGAAGCGGCATCTATGGCCTCACCTTTGCCATCGCCCTCCGTGGAATGGGCCATCATACCAAAACAGCTTCTGCGTTCTTAACAGCTGCAGTCTCCGGCGGTGCAGTGTTCACTTGCGTCCAGCGAGCTGTCGCCAACAGCCGAGGAGTCCAGTTTTCCTTCATTATTCCTACCATCTTATTCGCCGTTTGCTTGATCTTCCCGATATATCTCAACACCTTCGCCCCAGCAAAGAGACATACCGACCCCACGTTGAAAAACCACCGAGCAAGGGGCACCAGCGTGGCATTCCATCCTACCCAGGACGATCGTGGAGAGGGATTCGCGGTCCCGGAATCAATATTCCCTTCGCAAGAGACAATCGCACGGGTCGTTCAGAAGTCGCAGGATCGTTCCTCATCGTTCATACCGACATCACCCACGCAAACACCGAAACGTGCAAAGGGCCATTACCGCAGTGGTGGTCTCATGCATAGCTTATCGTCGTGGCATACATCTTTGAGATCCCCAACTTCCGACAGAGCATCCTGCGAACCGAGCCGGTCATCGGGCAGGTGGGACAGGAACTCCAGATCCGAGAGGAAATGGCCGCGTCCGTCCTCGCCTCCGCTCGAATTGGACAAGGTAAATGCACGACAAAGCTCGGATTACTACTATTACCGTGCAGGAGAGGTGTATAAAGATATCAGATGATCGCAATCGGCATTTAGCGCGGCGCATTTTTGCATACTTGCCCATTTCACGAGTTTCTTTTTCTTACCCCAGCAGTCGGATCCCCCTTTTCTTTTCTGGCATTGATATATGTATATACCCTGCATTCTTCTTTTTGTATAAGCTGGTCATTGGGGAGTTTATAGTCGGGTGTTTTGCTTCTGTCATCTATGTATATGCCATGCGTGTTCATACCTATGTCTAGGTAGCATGGTGTGCAGTATGACCACCAGGTTGCTTTGATAGCCTTTTTTAGTTAATATTATAATAACTGGCAAGCTGGACATTCTAGATCCTATGTAAATAAGCTTATGACAGTCACAGTGAATAGGAACCGAGACATGCAAGAAATATAATCCAATCGAAATATAAAAATGTTAAAAAGAAAAGAAAAGAAGAGACGTTATATTTGACATTAATTTATCCATCTGACTCGTAGGCAACATGAAACTGAGAAACAATGCAAAGGGGGGAATGGAAATGGAGGGTATGTATAGCATGTAGCATACAACTTTGTAGAGGAGTCGTACAGTTTAGTTGGACGCCTAGCCACTGCACATCACGCACTCTTCTTTGTTCTCAATGCTGCCTAGAAAATAGTTAGTTTCAATGCTGAAAGAATCCATCTGATAATGTTGGTGACAACTTACAGGCAAGGACTTTTTGCGAGTAAATGTCCGCCTCTGTCTGGGCATCGCCCTTTTCATCCTTTGACTCCGACTCCGCCTCGCCCGCTTTCTCTGCTGATTTGTCTTCAGTAGAAGCCTTAGAGCTTGGCATCGGGGTAGGTCTAGATTCTTCATCTGGTGTGGTCTTTTTGGATACAGGAGTCGAAACTGCCTGCTGTGTTCCATCATACATGGGACGTGGAACGGCGGAATAAGAGGCTCCTGGGCTGGCGGTGCCAACACGTTTCCTCATAGCTGCATTTGTGCGTGCAACGTTGGTGTCAACAACCTTGAGTTGCTCCTGGTCTACTGTGAATTGGATGGGGGCAGACGCAGCCATGGTACGGAGATAGTACATGCCGGTCTTGAGACCAAGCTTCCAGCCGGCAAAGTGCATACTGGTGATCTTTCCCATGGTCGGCTCTTTCAAGTGGATATTGAGGGATTGAGACTGGTCAATGAAGGCGCCTCGATCAGCGGCCATCTGAACAATAGTACGCTGAGAAATTTCCCACACGGTCTTGTACAGAGCCTTGATATCTGCTGGGATGTTAGGGATGTTTTGGATGGAACCACCATCAGCGATGATACGATTCTTCATATTGTCGGACCACAGGCCGAGGTCGACTAGATCTTTGAGAAGCCATGGGTTGACGACTTGGAACTCGCCAGCAAGTACACGGCGTGAGTAGATGTTGGAGGTGTAAGGTTCAAAGCACTCGTTGAAGCCAAGAATCTGACTGGTGCTGGCTGTTGGCATGGGCGCAAGAAGTAAACTGTTGCGGACACCGTGCTTGGAGATCTCAGCTTTAAGACCATCCCAGTCCCAGAGATCGGTTGGCGTTACGTTCCACATATCGTATTGAAGGATACCCTGAGAAACAGGAGAACCTTCATAGGAGGAGTATGGACCATCGACCTTGGCAAGCTCACACGATGCGGTTAACGCAGCATGGTAAAGGGTCTCGAAGATTTGGATGTTCAAAAGCTTGGCTTCGGGCGAGTCGAAGGGCAGTCGAAGAGCGAGGAAAGCGTCAGCAAGTCCCTGGACGCCGACAGCAATGGGACGATGGCGGAAATTGCTTCGTCGTGCCTCTTCAACCGGGTAGTGGTTCCCGTCTATGATCCTGTTCAAGTTCCTGACAACGACCTGAGTAACTTCATGAAGTTTGCCAAAATCGTATTCACCGCGAACAGCATCCACAAAGGTAGGAAGGGCGATAGATGCCAAGTTGCAAACTGCAACCTCATCTGGGGCGGTGTATTCAACGATCTCAGTGCAAAGATTTGAGCTCCGGATAGTACCAAGGTTCTTCTGGTTGCTCTTTCGGTTGCAGGAATCCTTGTAAAGCATAAAGGGGTTTCCAGTCTCCGTCTGGGCCTCGAGAATGGCGTACCATAGCTTCTGGGCCTTGATAGTTGTCCGGCCTCGACCTTCCTTCTCGTATCTAGAAATAGGGGTTAGCGGGGTTGTATTCGAGAAGATTTGGGGTGCGGAGGGGGGACACTAACTTTTCATACAAAGCCTCAAACTCTTCTCCGTAGACATCAGCCAGGCCAGGAGCCTCATTGGGACAGAATAAGGTCCAATCGCCGTTCTTTTCAACTCGCTTCATGAACAAATCAGGAGTCCACAAGGCCAAGAAGAGATCACGGGCACGGACTTCTTCCTTTCCATGGTTCTTGCGGAGGTCAAGGAACTCAAAGACATCAGCGTGCCATGGCTCCAGGTAGATAGCAAAGGCACCGGGGCGCTTGTTGCCACCTTGGTCGACATATCTGGCAGTGTTGTTGAACACACGAAGCATGGGTACAATTCCGTTGGAGGAGCCGTTGGTTCCAGCAATGTAGGACCCGGTGGCACGGATACGATGCACGTTGAGACCGATACCTCCGGCAGTCTTTGAGATCAAAGCACAGGTCTTCAGTGTGTCGTAGATACCTTCGATACTGTCCTCCTTCATGTCAATGAGGAAGCAGGACGCCATTTGCGGCTGCGGGGTTCCGGCATTGAAGAGAGTGGGAGAGGCATGGGTGAAGTATTTCTGGGACATGAGATTGTATGTTTCAATTACTTTCTCAACGTCCTCGCCGTGGATACCGACGGCAACTCGCATTATCATATGCTGTGGCCGTTCAGCAACCTTGCCGTTGGTTCGTAGCAGGTATGACCTTTCAAGCGTCTTGAAGCCGAAGTACTGGTAGTTAAAGTCACGGTCGTACACGATAGCCGAGTTGAGTTCTTCAGCATGTTTCATGACGATCTCCCGAGTCTTCTCAGATATCATGGGAGCTGGCCGGCCGTTCTTTGGGTTGACATAGTGATAGAGGTCATCTATAACGGACGAGAATTGCTTCTTGGTTTGCTTGTGGAGGTTCGACACTGCTATTCTTGCAGCAAGAATGGCATAGTCTGGATGGGTCACGGTCATGTATGCAGCGGTTTCGGCGGCCTGTGAAACCTCCGGTCAGCTACTTTGCCACAACTTCGGTGTAATATACACATGGAGAACTAGAAGAGAAATAGACATACCAGGTTGTCGAGCTCGACTGTAGTAACCCCCTGATAAACACCGGAGATAACTCTCTGTGTGATGGCAGCGGCATCGACATGTTCGGGGTCAAGGCCATAGCACAGTCTTGAGACGCGGGCAGTGATCTTGTCGAACTGCACACGCTCCTTGCGACCATCTAGTACCATGTTAGCACATATCTGCAGCCAACGGCCCTGCAAGGATCTGGGGAGCTGTACCTCTCTTGTAGACGAACATCTTGCAGGCGGTGCTCTAGGGTCTATGCCGGCGGCGGGGGGGGAGAGTTGGAACAGAACAGGACGTGAAGAGTGCGTGTTCCGGGTCGACGATGCTAGGGACTGCCTTCTCTGAGCCAGCAGACGACGAGCAGAGACGGACAGGACGGCTGTTTGAGGCTGGCAATGTTAATGCTGGTCTTCTTCTTCTTCTTCTCTGGCGTTGCTGCTGGAGTTTGCAGTCGAAGAAGAGTTCGCGATTTCAACTTTTCGCGGCGCGAGAAAATTCCAATTTATAGAAAGCGACGCGTCTTTCTTCTTTTGGGACGCGGTGAGGAGAGGCAGAAAAATGGAGAGGACGTAGTCACGTGATGATATCAAACGCGCTTTTTTTTATTTTTATTTTTTGCAATTAATTATTAATTGATTCGGTTATTACTATTACTATTACTATTATTATTATTAATGATTGACGTTGTTTTAGATAATTTTAAGCTATATATATATATATAGATTTAAGAGGGGAAAAGAAAAGCAGATAGAGGTCGATCGGAGTGGACTCGATAAGACGCAGTAATAAGAGACAAAGATTATACAGCAAGGAATGAGAAATGCACAAAAAGCAACACGCACACGGCGCACGTCACAATGCTTCTAATTTGTTACTGTACACTATGTTATATGTGCCGCTGCATAGTGGATAGTGGAAGCAATACGGAAAGGGCAGATACAAGATGCGATGCAAGAAGTATTATTGGCTGGGCAGCAAGACTTGAATTGAACGACAGCGCTCTACATGGCAAGGGCTCCGACAATGGCAAAAACAAGAGCAATGAACACCGAGTCGGCCTTCTGGAGGGAGCCGACGTTGGACTCGGTGTAGGGGGGCGAGGTGCTGGTGGGAAGCGATCCCGTGCCGGAGCCGGGCCTGGAGCCAGAGCCAGAGCTGGGGTGGGAGCCAGAGCTGGGGCGGGAGCCGGAGCCAGAGGTGGGAGAAACCACGGAGCTGGTCATGGAGCCGGAGCCGGAGATGGAGGAAGTTCGAGATGGCGAAGATGAAGAAGTAGTGTTGGCATGAATGAGAGCTGGAGATGGTTTCTTCTTGTTAGTTCTCTTCGGAGCGTTGTGGTATGACGTCGGGGAATGCACATACTGATCTTGAATCCGGCTTCACCGCAAGACTCCTTGTAGGATCCCAGGGCTTCCTTAGAGTCACTCCCGCATTGCTTGACAATTTCCTTCTGGATGCCCTCGCTGCCAGAACCGCAGAGGGTCTCGAAGTCACCGGGATGTCCCTCGGCGCTGTTGAACGGCCCTGTTAGCCCAGCACCAGCATCTCGACCAACTCACCAATCAATCCACACTGGGCAGAGACACTACATACCTGACTGCCTCGAGCAGACAAGCAGGAGGCAAGGCGGCGACCACGCCGCAGAGAGCGAGGAAGAGGAAAACAAGGGCGGATTTGGCCAACATGACGTCGAAGAAAAAAGGAGCAGATATGGGCAAGGGCGGAAAAAAAAAAAAAAAAGGAGAACAGCAGGTGCGTCGAGCGTGAGACTGAAGCGACAGACGGTTTAACGGTGTTAAATGAGCGTGGTAGATCTGGCTACTGCGTGTAACGAGCGAGCGACGTTGGTGACGGCAGAGTGAAAGGAGAGCAAGGCAAGAAGACCGGCTGTGGCTGAAGAAGGAAGAGGAAGAAGAAGACGAAGAAGAAGAAGAAGAAAAGGACTGGAAGAAGAAAAAAAAAAGGGAACGACGGCCCTGCCAAGCCCGCGCCGTCCAAGGACAACCTGGACATCATTCTCAAACCTCACGTTACTCTCGCCACCCGCCGAGGGCTGGACCATGGAACATTTACCCGCTGCCGAGCAGGGCGCTGGCGCTGGTTGGCTCAAGGCAGCAAAGGGGCAGCAAAGGGGCATGTCTAGACGTCGCCGGGAAGGGGAGAAATGGACTGAAAGCACATGCGTTGTACTACCTGCTACCTGAACTGACTGACTGCAGCTAACTGGCTGCTTGACTACGTAACTGGCCTAAGCGGCCTTCCACCGCGCGTCCTCCCTGCTGGTTATGATCTCGGCCACGGGCAGACGGTTATCTACAATCTCTCGTCCGTTGACCAGGTCGTTCTCTCGCGCCCTCTTGTCGGCCTCCTCCTCGTCCTTTGCAATGCCGGCACGAACATGTCGCTTGACCAGCCGCTGCCGGGCAACCTCAAAGTCCACCTCCACGAACCACAGCTCGTCCAGCAGCGCGGCCGCCTCGCTCCACGGCTTCTTGTCGAGAGCTAGGTAGTTGCCCTCAAACAGCAGTATCCGCGCCGACGGAGGGATGGGGATGTCGTTCTCGACGGGGTCCTTGACGGCGTGGTCGAAGCTGGGCGCGTAGAGCGTCGGAGAGCTCGTGGTCAGCGGGTTGCGGAGCGAGTTGATCAGCGCTATCAGGTTGGTGGGATCGAAGGTGAACGCTGCCCCGCGGCGGGCAAAGGCGAGCACCGGGTCGGGCATGGCTGACAGCTGGGCTCGTGTGAGGTGGTAGCCGTCCATGGCGATGCAGGCGGCCACGGGAGACGGGCTCATGGCGTTGAGCCGGTGGACGACGGCGGTTGCCAGCGAGGTCTTGCCCGAGCCGGGGATGCCGCTGATGCCCACCATGTAGCGCGCTGTCGGCTCCGTCGATTGAAAGGCCCCTACGTCAAGAATATCCGTGTGTGAGCTAAAAAGCAGCCTACCAGTAGCCAGATTGATAGTTATATGGAAGGGAGTCGGCCGCATACCCCATACTTTCTGGGCCAGACGCTCGACCTGGTCGTCCATGGTTTTCGGACTATCCGCTGGTTACGTGGAGATATACACTTGGTTAACCCAGAGCACTCTGTCGGCCGCCAGCAGTGACGGGATGTCGATATAATCGTAGTAACTCCTGGTTAATGTCGTCCCTGGCGTTGGCGTGGATAGCTTGCTGGATGCCCGACGTGGTTACGTAAGCAGTTGGCTTGTTCCAGGCTGCAATGCAAGTCAGCCCCACCGTCTATCAAGAACAAGGCAAGACAACAAGATCAAGGCAGGCAAGGTGAGAATAGATCAAGATAGGATGTCTTCGTGGGGCCACCGAGGCAGAGAACCGCTCCAGGATATCAGGTAACTATGCTCCCTGCCTTGTCAACTTGGCTTCTGTCTGAGCAGGATTGTCGAAGATCAAGTCTACATCTGTAGTCCAGAGAGGAACAGGCGGTTGTCTCTGCTCTCGTCTTCTGATATAATGACTATTAGACGATATATCCGTCTTTATTTCTCGAGGCAACGGAATAATAGTTCGGGCTGGGAACTATGCTGTACTATGAAAAAGTGCAGAGTAGGCGCTTACTCTCCTCTGTAGAGGAACAAGAACCAAGATGCGTACGATCTGGATACTACTTAAAACATGCCGGAGATATTACGTACAAGACAAGGGCCTAATCAGGCTTTTCTAATCAATAATCGTCTTAAACTTGGTCGTAGTCTGGTTGTTCGTGGGAATTTTAATATCTAATGGATATGCGGAAGTGGAGCCTCATAGAAAGCAGGATTTAAGCTTAACCAGCGCCGCGGGACGGACAAAACTCCGTGCTTCTTCCCGCCCTTTCATCCTTTCTCGTGGCAGGTCGCGGGCTCAATGTGACTGATATTAATGTAGAGACGCGGCTGTAAAGAGTAAACTGACAATAAATCTGACATCGCCTCCCTGAAACCAATGTAAAATACGGCGCCATTTTGTTGTAGGTTGAAAAAAAAAAAAAAAAAAAATTGAAAAAAGACAAGATATGGCTATACAGTAATATATAATATGGCCGTCATATCTAAGAAGAGGGAAAGAGTCGTAATGCGTGAAAGTCGCGGTGACAAGTGGAAGAGGCCAGCTCTTCCAACAAGAAGAGAGAGAACACACGGTCACTCAGCGTTTTGCTCGCGGCTTAATTCACGGTTCAGCTCGCGATTGATGATGCGTGTCAGGCCGGCGGTCGCCCACCATTCGTCGGGGATGTCATCCCGCCTGCTCAGAAGGTTGAGGGTGTCGTGGAGTAGTTGTAGCCCCGCTGCTTCATTCTCGAGTGTGAAGGAAGAAGCTGTGGGTGCAGAACTATCTGTGGGCGTGTTGCTCTCGGACTGGGGTTGTGCAGGGTTCTGTGTTTGCGTTGGCGTCTGCGATTGAGACCGAGATTGACTTCGAGGCTGACTTCGCCGCCTGTAGCCCCCAGCCCGTTCTAGCTCGTGGTCTTCTGCCTCTGTGTCCGAGTTCTCGGAGGAAGAGATATAGTCGCAGTTTGCAGGGAAGGAAGGGAACGGGTCAAACATTATATGCATTCTTGCAGAGACAGAGGAGCCAAAAGACGAACTAGGAGTGAGAGAGGTAGGTGCTGCGGTAGACGACCGAGAACCACCAGAGCCAGAAGCGGAGGCAGACGCAGTAGCGGAGGTAAAAGAGGAGTCTGCGCTGGGAAGATTGTTGTCCAGAGGGATGGTGTTGAGCAGCCTAGCCCAAGTGTCGGACACATCGGGCACTTCGTCGTCTGCAGACATGACAGATTCGGCCTGGGAAAAGGAGGGAGCAGATATGGCTGAAGGTGAGTTCCGCGCAGTGGCTACAGAGCGGTGTCCCACGCGACGCAGAAGAGGCATGCTGGCGTCCATGGTCCCCTCCGTGGTAGAGGCGTCCTCGGCCTCTGCGATGTTAGTAAGACTGGCGTCTTCGGGATGAGCTGGTGCAAACCGAGGCGAATATGACGGGCGGTTTCGAAGAGAGTTGGGGGCCGCCAGAGGGAGTATGTCCTGACCATGCAGGTCCCTGGGGATCCTCATGCGTCGGCCGGGAGAAGCATAGTTGACGCTATCACGTAGTAGCCGACGGCCTATCTCGCGACGACTGAGGCCTGCCGGAGCCTCTGCGCTGTCTGGGCTGCCCGTGGTATGGTCCACCACCGGGTTTCTGGCGATGCGAGGGAGTGGCAGCTCCCGGTCACTGCTGCGATCTCGGTCTATAGTCCGGGTGACAGGATCGAAGATCAGATGCCGGTCCCTCAGGTCGCGGACTGTAGCAGTGCGGCGACCAGTCTGCAACCTGCTCAGTCTTCTGCTGGACTGCGGGTGCGGGTGCGGGCTGCGTCGAATCGAGGAGCGAGCAGCTGCTGTTGGGTCGGCTGGCGGTTTAGAACCGGCCTCTGCAGAGACGCGAACACCCGACCCGGCACTAGGACGCGAGCGAGATGCAGGAGGAGTGTAGTCAAGTCTGTCGGCCCGAAGGTTAGTATATCTAGACGCGGTCCTTCGGGGGGGAACTGTGAACTGTTATGTTTTGTGCTCGATGGCTTGTGGTAAACAACTTACGGGATACCCATGATTGCACAGCAACGGCGAGTATTGTGATTATGGGAGGGGATAACAGGGGCAGAACAGGAGAAAACGAAGGTGAATCTCGAGATGCAGGGCAGCAGACGAGTTGAATTATGACTGAGACCAGGTCGAGGAGGGTCGAGGCTGGGGGCGAGTGAAGCTGAACTGGCGGTGGTTTTTGTCGATCGATCGATTACGAGGATGAAACGCGCGAGACAACGAAGAATCTCAGCCACAGCCAATAATAGCCACGCGAGACTAGTCGAAGGCAAAACACGGAGTCCAGCAGCGGCAGCAGCAGCGGCAGCAGCAGAGGAACGCTTGGAGTAGTTTCGATATCACGAACTGCTCCGTATTAGTTATTATTATATGCAGTCGAAGCTGAAGAATAGCAAGAGGATGCGGCCGCCTGGCCGGGGTGGGCGAGCGGGACCCTGAAACGCTGCGGAGGCGCAGAGACCGTCGAGGCCGGGCAAGACGGCTGCAACGAGTGCAAGCAACTGCACGACCACTGTCTCTGTCTTCTGCTTCTTCTTCTTCTTTTCTTGATATCGCTTCGTCTTCTCGTCGTCGACTTCTTCTTCTTCTTCTTCGACGTCGCTTTTTTTGAAGTTGAAAATTCGAGGCCGAATAACACTTCACGTGACCAAGAGCCTCATCCGAAAAGGGAAGAAGAAAAAAACATCCGAAAAAACGACACGAAAAGAACAGAAACGACAGCAAAAAAAAGACAGAAGAAACACTTGAGATTCGCATTTTAACGACCGAGCTGGCCGACGAGAGACGAGAGACGAGAGACGAGAGACGACCGACGACATACGCAAGAAGAGTGAGAAAAACAGGCTCTAGCATGGGCATTGGCTGAATGATTGACCTTGGCCTTGCCCGCATATCCCGCCTGGTGCCGGCCAGCTCGCTCGCCTGGAAGGCCATCCACGTCGCCGGCACCAACGGCAAAGGATCGATAGCTGGCTACCTGTCGTCGCTGCTGACGGCCGGCGGGCTTCGCTGCGGCTCGTTCACGTCGCCGCACCTGGTCGACCGCTGGGACTGCATCACCATCAACGAGCGCGCGGTGCAGGAGTCGCTCTTCCGCCATGTCGAGGAGCAGGTCAAGCGGCGGGACGCCAGCCTGGGAGTCGGCGCCACGGAGTTCGAGCTGCTGACGGCGACGGCCTTTGAGATCTTTCGGCAGGAAGACGTCGACGTGGGCGTTGTCGAGGTCGGGATGGGCGGCCGGCTGGACTCTACGAACATACTGACGAGCGAGAGCGTGCTCGTCTCGGTGATAGCGAACATCGGGCTCGACCACCAGGCCATCCTGGGCAGCACGCTGGCTGAGATTGCCGCTGAGAAGGCCGGGATCATGAAGCCTGGGGTGCCGTGTGTCGTTGACGGGACCAACGAGGAGCAGGTCAAGAGCGTGATCAGGCACCACGCCAGCAGGGCCAACACGACGGCCACCTTTGTCGAGCCGGACAGCATCGTGTCTGCCTACCCGCAGCTCCGGCAGCGATTCCACGACCTGGCGGCCCAGCCACACCAACGGTCGAACATTTCGTGCGCGGTTGCTGCCTTGGAACATGCTCTGCCGCGGCTGCGGACAGGCCTGAAGCCCACCGATCTGCTGCCGTTTCTTCCTCTCAACCCGCGCGCCGGCAGGCTGCAGCTCGTCGATCTGTGGCCCCTCATACCTCGCCGCGACTCTCCTGTGCTGCTGGACGGTGCGCACAACCCGCAGTCGGCCAAAGTGCTGGCCTCCTACGTGGACCAGACCCTGCGCCGCCCGGAGGCAAACATCACCTGGGTGATCGCCGCGTCTCAGGGTAAGGACCTACCAGAGCTGTTTGGCAGCTTGCTCAGGCCGGGGGACAACGTGGCAGCCGTTCAGTTTGGCCCTGTGGACGGCATGCCCTGGGTCAGGAGTGTGTCCACCGCCGAACTGCTCGCAACGGCCAGGTCTATCACCAGCACCAGCAGCCATGGCACAACCACTCAGTTTGGACACGACATCTCCAAGGCACTGCAGTGGGCACACCTCACCGCCGCCGACAACCCTATCGTCATTGCCGGCAGTCTCTATCTTGTATCTGATGTCTTGCGTCTGCTCCGCCAGACAGCCGCTGCCGAAGACGAAGCAGCAGCAGCAGCAGACACCGCTGTGGCTCGCACCGCCGCCTCTGTATAATACTAATTCATGCACATACATACAACTCCTCTGTACTAGACTTTGGGATAATCCCACAGGCAATCCGGTTTCTATAGATCTACAGACAGCCTGACCTTCCCCCTTTTCCCCCAGACTTTTTCTCTCTATAGCATTTACCCGAGGTCGTACAGCAGCGAGACAACGACCAGGGGATGCGCCCTCTAGCGTAGTAGACTCTCTCTGCCTGTGCTGTAGACTCACGATGTAGCGAGCTGTAGCGGCCTCTCTCTTCCTCTCTCTTCCTCTCCTCCCTCCCTCCGTCTGATAAGCAACCGCCCCGATAGAAGCGCCTCAAGAGCCCCCCCCCCCCCCCCCCCAAAAGTGCGTCATCGCTCACCCTTAAATTTCTTCTTCCTCCAGAGACGCAACGAAACGAGGGCCAAAAGGAAAAAAAACAAAAGCAAAAGCAAAAGAAGAGAGCACTCGCATGCTGGAGAAAAACATCGCTGCAGGCCGCGAGGACGCTCCCTGTTTGCTGAGCTGAGCTGAGCTGAACTGACAGACTGACAGCTCCCTAACTACCCAAGGCCGGCCCCCCTGCTCGCTTCTGCTGCTGCTCCCTGCACCGCTTTCGTATCATCGCCAACGCCGTCCCGCAGACGCAGACGCAGCCGCAGCCGCAGCCCACAGGCACAGGCACAGACACAGACACAGACAACGCAGACGGAAGCGCACAGAGAAAGAGAGAGAGAGAGAGGCGCAGCGACAGAGACATCGACGGGCTCATCGACTCCACCATCGAATGCTGTAACTCCCGCAGGCTCGCCGTCCGCGTCCCCGACTGACATGACCAGACCACAGCCGTCGCCACTACTACAAACATCCCCTTCTTCTCCCTATACACCGCAAGTCCGCTGCCTCCCCGCGAGCAGACGCAGGCACAGCACGGCTGCTCTCCCGCCAGCAAACAGACGCAGACACGCAGACACGCACTGCACGCACCGGCCGAACGATGGTGGTGTCCCGACCCCGCGAGCGCGAGCAACAGGATAATGGAGACGCCAGCGCCACCCGCACCTCAAATACCCCTACCAGGAGGATGTCGAGAGCTGACTCCAGCCCGCCCAAGAAGGACCGGGAGAGGGAGAGGGAGAGGGACCGGGACAGAGACAGAGACCGGCAGATCAAGTCCTCGGCCAAAGACGTGGCGGAACTCACTGACTTTGTATGTCCTTATTTATCTTTGCCGCGAGGGACGGAGAGAGAGAGAGAGAGAGAGAGAGAGAGGAGGGGAGGGTGTTGTTGCTTGATTGATTGCAAACAGTTGAATGGATGGAATGGCTAATGTGCCTACAATAGCAATTAGGGGACTGTCTGGGCAAAGGAGCCTTCGGATCTGTCTACAGAGCTCTGAATTGGGGCACCGGCGAGACCGTTGCCGTCAAGCAGATACGGCTGGCGGATCTGCCAAAGAGTGAGCTGCGGGTTATCATGGTAAGTGGCCCATCGACAAACAACACGCAATATCTCTCTACACATAGTTCGGTTTGGATCTAATACCTTTTTCTCTCTGCAGCAAGAAATAGACCTGCTGAAGAATCTAGATGTAAGTTGCGGGCCGGCTCGAGAATCCCCCTCCCCCTTGGATCAGGAACCCGACATCAAATCCACGGTACTAATATGCTTACCCGCCATAGCATCCAAATATCGTCAAGTACCATGGTTTTGTAAAGTCTGCCGAAACCCTAAACATCATATTAGAGTATGGCACCTTTCTTGTCTCTACCAGCTCTGTCTGCCTGTCTCTGAATGTAGATCTAACACGTCTGCTAGGTACTGCGAAAACGGCTCGCTGCATTCAATCTCCAAGAACTTTGGCCGGTTCCCTGAGAACTTGGTTGGACTGTATATGTCTCAGGTCCTCCACGGGTTGCTATACCTGCACGAACAAGGTGTCATACACAGGGACATAAAGGGCGCAAACATCCTGACCACAAAGCAAGGCCTAGTGAAGCTTGCGGATTTTGGTGTCGCCAGCCGAACTACGGGGCTTCATGAATCCAGCGTCGTTGGAACACCGTACTGGATGGCTCCGGAGGTTATTGAACTATCCGGTGCTACAACAGCTTCGGATATATGGAGTTTAGGCTCAACCGTTATAGAACTGCTTGAAGGGAAGCCGCCGTACTATAAATTCCAGCCCATGCAGGCCTTATTCCGCATCGTCAATGACGACCACCCCCCGCTACCCCAAGGCGCTTCTCCTGTGAGTTTTCATTTTCATTTTTTTTTTTTTTGCCCCCTTCTGGTTTTTAACCGTGGTGCTCTACTAAGAGGATAGCTACTAATAACATAAACTAGGCCGTAAGGGACTTCCTAATGCAGTGCTTTCAGAAGGACCCGAATCTACGGGTCTCTGCCAGGAAACTGCTCAAACACCCATGGATAGTGAATGTTCGTCGATGTGACTCCGTCGTTCCCAAGAAATCAACAGAGTACGAAGAGGCAGTCAGGAGTGTTCAGGAGTGGAACGAAGCACTTCGGTCCCCTAATTCAAATGCCATCCGCAAGCCCTCTCAGCACCAGCAGCCAGGAATAGGGAGCAGCCCTATCTCAACACAAAAGGAGCCCAACCCTCTAAACATACCAAACCGAGACACCTTGTCTCTATTAAACATGAATGCTGCAGAAAAGTATCGCTCCCCGGATAACACCAACGATGATAACTGGGACGATGACTTTGCCTCCGCCATCTCTCCCGGTGCGCTTCACCTACCACACCTCAAACCACAAGATAATTTCGACGGAATGCTATCTCCTGAAAAATTGAAAGCCTTTGCATCTCTTGAAGGCATAACAGAGCTCTGCCAGACAGATAACTCCAGTATAGACCATGACGGCCAGATTAACGATGCCATGAATAATGACGAACCCGACCCCTTGCAGACTATTCGGCCACGTTCTCGAAGGTCTTTTGATGACGAAGTTATGCCACCACGGAGCCCGCGCAGAAGGCATAGACAATACCCGGTTTCTGCCTTTAGGAGAGGCCCGATTATATCATCGACTTCAGGGGCAGCGAAACCAATTCGTCAACGACCAGCAAATTTCTACGAAGAGAGCTCCGTTGAAGATTATTCAGATCTCATCGAGGCAAATGATGAAGTGCTGGAAAGTAAATTATCTGCCATGCCGGTAAGAACTAATTGGTTGTCCTCTTTTTAAAAATCAACAATTAACGCTAACCTAATGATTTCTAGGGCATCGGACAAGATGAAAGTGCAGCTCATGCACAACCCGTAATGGGCCAAGAGATCTTCTCGGGTGATGAAAATACTCCCGTAAAACCAAGCATACATCGGAGGAAGAGGTCAGAATTTGCTCGGTCTCGATCAGCTATTGAGATAGAAATGTATGCCGAGGATGAGGCAGACGAGGACTTCTCTGATATTCTGGGTGACAATGAAAATACCCTTGTCAAACTGGAGAGTGAGGAGGGTTCAGATCGCAGCACCTTGATGCTCAATTCAAAACTATCAACAAACTCGTGGCTGGGAGACATTGATGATGAGGATGATCCGTTTGCTCAGCTAGAGGAAGGCCTAGACGAACTCGACTTGGAAGCTAACATTGCACGAGATAAATATGCAAGGCTACGCAACCAGGTGGAGGGACTTGTTAGCTCTTTGAAAACCTCACAGGACGATGAAGTTCTAGTGGATATCTCAGAGCAATTGGTATGTCATGTCTGCCTGCTGGATTTTTACATCAATGTGCTCACTAAAACTTCTTTTTAGATGACTATATTTTCAGATATGCCGGAGACCAAGTCTGTCATCATGAGTGCTCACGGAATGCTTCCTATTCTAGAAATTTTGGACACCTGCAGGCGCCGGGATGTAATTTCCAACTTATTGAAAATCGTCAATGCTGTACGTTATACTACGCCTTTCCCACCCCCTATTGATGTGTTACTAATGCGATTGGTAATAGATCATCTACAATGATTACGAGATTCAGGAAAACCTGTGTTTCGTTGGTGGCATTCCGATTATCAACAAGTTTGCATCAAAGAAATACCCAAGGGAAATCCGTCTTGAGGCCGCGGCATTTGTCCAGCAAATGTACCAGACATCAACTCTGACATTGCAAATGTTCGTCAGTGCTGGTGGACTGAATGTCCTTGTCGAATTTCTTGAGGATGATTATGAGGATGAAAGAGAGCTTGTGCTCATCGGTGTCAATGGTATATGGAGTGTGTTTGAGTTGCAGGTACGTATTGGGATTTAAGCTATTCATTTGAAGGGGCTTATTAGTGACAAATTGAATTGTATAGGGATCAACTCCAAAGAATGACTTCTGTCGGATACTGTCTCGAAACTCGGTCCTGGATCCCTTGTCTCTCGTCTTGAGCAGAGTACTCGATGAGGAAGAGGGTGAAATGGCAGAGGTCTGCGAGGCTCGCATTTCTAACATCTTCTTCATATTCTCACAAGCCGAAAGCCACGTTAAAGAGATGGTGGCAGAGCGAACCGTATTGCATCGTAAGTACAACTCATTACCTCAAGTGAATACATTGTATACCTGGCAGGTTCTGACGCTCTCCTAGGTGTATTGAAAGAACTGAAGAGAATGTCACCCAGTCCCCAGATAACGATGCTTAAATTTATTAAAAATCTCTCCATGCTGTCTACAACACTCGACTCTCTCCAAAACTCAAATGCCATTGACGTCCTAACTGAACTCCTCCGATCAACTATGAAAAAACCTCATTTCCGCGAAGTATCAAATCAGATACTAAATACTATTTATAATATGTGCCGTCTAAGCAAGTCGAGGCAAGAGGACGCTGCTTTGAACGGCATAATACCTTTACTACAAAAAATTGTTAAAACAGAACGACCGTTGAAAGAGTTTGCGCTTCCTATTCTCTGTGACATGGCGCATTCCGGCAAGGTTGGACGCCGTGAACTTTGGCGCAATAAGGGGTTGACATTTTATATTTCCTTGCTCTCGGATCCATACTGGCAGGTCACAACTCTGGATGCCATTTTTACTTGGTGAGCGCTCCTGCTACTATCCGGATTGCAGAATTGCCCCTTTTATACTAACAAGTTTTGTCAGGCTCCAAGAAGAAACCGCCAAGGTTGAAGAGTACCTCCTCGATACCCAACATGGAGACTCTTCGTTCACCATAGCCATTATCCGATGCATGACAATATCAAAAGCCAATGCCTTTGAAAACCTCCTTGAGCCTTTGCAAAAATTGCTTCGGCTAAGTCCCGCGATTGCAGCTACCTTTGCCAGGCCCGATATGTTTGAACGCATTGGGCAAAAATTACAGCATACTAAGCCATCCGTTAGAGTGAACTTACTGCGAATCCTATCTACGATATGCGATTCCAGTCAAGAACAATGCGGCCTGCTTCGTCGCTACGGTTTACTTGATGCTATACGAGAATTGCAGAAAGACTCTCGTGTCCTTGTGAGAGAGCTCGCGGGTCAACTGGTAAAGAACAGCGAAGATAGCGATAATGCAAGCTTGAACGGCTCTAAACGAAGGCAAAGACGAAGAAGCACCTCTACAGCTGCTCCACCTAGCCTAATATCCAGCCACTCCATGCCAGCTTCGCCTCAGGTGACTAGACCAATTTCCCAAAAGCCATATTACGAAGGTCGAGAGTCTTCTCGCCGTCAGAACGGACTCGATAGTTCTCTAAACCTCCGTCCTGGGAGCCGGGATGGTGGCAGGCCGCCAAATATTCATCCAGGTCTGTCGGGCAACGGCAGTACAGGATTACCGGGCAAGACACCGCGGCTGAATCATAGGTTATCGCAACAACTGCTTCCCGGCTCACCGCAAAAGGAGGAAATCAGGACCCCTACTACAACACGAACACCGTCCCTCCTTCAACCATCATCACGGAGGCGCAGACAAACCAATACTAGCTCAAACTGGTCTTGAAAACGGCACGGGGACCTCGACGGACAGGAGGGCGTCTGTATTAATTAGAGAACGGCTTGGAGTCGGCGCACTTGGTTTGTAGGGAGTTTTCAGTTTATCTTCTCTTGGAAGCATCCTTATATAGGCGCAAAAGCGGGACATGCCAACTTTCCCTCCTCGTTCTGAGCAAGGTGCAGCATGTCTTCTTTCATAACATTTGGAGGCTTGGACTTGAAGCCCTAATTCAACTTACTTTATCCTTCCTTTATATACATTTATGCATGCTGTATATATGTACTATTACTTGTTACTGGAAGGTTGTGTGGTCTGGGATGAGGATTGGCTGTGAAATAAATATACAGTGAAATGAGCGCTAAATTTTTTTTTAATGAGTTGCGAGTGCCGCCGGACTACCATTCCCAAGCATTACCATTGCAGTTGCGTAAGAATAAGGCCAAATAGAAACAAAACATACAGGCCCTCGTCAAAATATTGCATGGTTGTAGCATAACTCATCCCCCGTTGAGTATCGTGGTGCATTCGACATAAAAGAGAGGCCGTAAGTCAATATAAGTCTAGTAATCGTCACCACGACTAATGACTTCTTTGACATTTGGTCGGAGCAAGATAGTCTGTTAATTTGGTTAGTGAGAAGAGAATATGGAAATTTGGCAGGTACACTGGCTTGAATAAGACTTACATGCTCGAACTGGGCGGTATAAGATCCCTTCACATCACAGAGTGGAGGGTATGCATCGACAAGTCCAGAGGAGACTAAGTTGTTCAACTATATATGAACGTTAGTAGGTGTAAGTGGATGTTTTGGGAGAATGCTACCTACCCCAAGAAGGTACTTTTCCTGTCCGAGACGATCGAGGTATCGACGGCAGAAAGGTAGAGTGCCGAAGTTCTTGTTAATAAGGCTATACAAGTTCTTTGCAGAAGACAATCGAAGAGGTACGCTTGGAGCATTTGGAACTTTAGCATAGTGAGATGTTTCCATCTGTTCGTGTGTACGCGGTTAGCATATTGAACATATCAAATTGCGAACTGATAATTAAATAGTGTGAGGAGCCACTTACATCATCTCTGACATATCCCTTTCCGGTACTGCCAAAGGTTTCGATAGCATAGGTTTCACCCTCTTCCATCTTGGTCTGGTCACCACCCTTGACAATCGGGACACTCTTGCCGTTGACTCCACCGTGAATTTCATACTGGCCGATCGTGTGGCCATTCAGGTTACGAATTGCCTTGATAGGATAGGATGTTCCATTGAGCTCGAGCTCGTAACTCTCCATCGTTTCCTGGATCGCTGCACCAATATCACTCATGCGGACATCAATACCAGCTTCCTAAATGGAATTACATTGTTAGCCATGGATTCAGTCAGCATATGTTGGGGGTCAACATAAAACATACTTTGATTCCGGTGTTGGTTGCCTCCTTGACGGCGGTAAGCAGAGGGTCAAAAACAGGATCAAATGCAACGGTGAAGGCGCTGTCGACGATTCTGCCATTGATGTGGACGCCAAAATCCACCTTCATGACATCACCGTGTTGAAGAACGACCTTGTTTCCGGCATTGGGAGAATAATGAGCAGCACAGTGGTTGATGTTCAATCCAGTAGGGAAGCCCATTCCGGCAACCAAGCTGTCTCCCTCTTCCAAACCCATGTGGCCGGTCAGGTGGCGGACTCCGTCCTCGATACCCTCCGCGATATCGGTAAGGGTGGCACCAGGCTTGATCAGCTCCTTTTGGGCATACTGACGGACCTGGCGGTGGATCTCGGCAGCCTGGCGGTATTCAGTGAGGAAATCATTGTTCATACGATCAAGGTGTCGCTTCTCCTCGTTTGTGGTACGGTAGGAATTTTCGTTCAGATACTCCACGATTTCTCCTTCCGGGAAGTTGTTGTTGGGGAAGAGAGTGGTCAAGGGTATGCGAGGAGGACTCGATTGAACCTTGGCTGTCTTCTTCTTCTTCTTCGGCTTCTTCTTCTTCTTTTTCTTCTCCGCTACATTTGAATATCGGCTTTTAGCATTATGGCTTTCCCGCAGGGTCCGTGCAGGCGCGGGAGTGTGTCAAAACGAACCATTTACTTCGGCAGAGCCGCCCGCCTGCTCATCATCTCTGTCATCGTCGGAATCTCCTTCATTCTCAGCATCTTCTTTTTCTGAGCCACCAGCTGAGATGGCGTTGGCCTCGGCAGAGCCGGTATTCTTGTTTACTAAAAGGGATTCTCTGTTAGATTGCCTATGGCTACCCACACATTGCAAGAGTCATGATGGAGGACACAATAAGGGAGAATAGTGGCAATAACTTACAGTCAAGCTTCGCGAGCTCCGGGGCAGCCTGAGCAGCCATTATGGAGCAAATCGGTGTGTTTTTTAAGTCGGTGGATGGTTGGGTTTTTGCTCCTCTGGGCGGGAAGTGGGCTGGCTTTATACAGGTTCTCGTATAGTTCGAGTTACCGTTGCTGGAAAAAATATTTTAGCGAACAACAAAAAGCTCGTTCTTGGAATCCCTGCATGTGACTCTGCTGGGATTCAAAAAAGAGCCAGGCCTGTACAATGCAAACAGAAGAGAGAAAGCAAGCAGCGCTCTTCCGGTAGAGACTCTCCTGCGTGTGTGTCTCGTTCCCTCGCTGTCTCCCTCGTTAGTTACTGCGGGCGAAAAAGCGCGGTCATGTGATCTTATCGGCGCCGATAAGCTAACTACCTAACTAATGGAACTAACTAATCTTACCAGCTAAGTTTGCCCTTTCCGACGTCAACTTCCAATCGTCTCGTCTGAAGATCGACTGCCGACGGACATAGAACGACCCAAGGGTTGAGACGACAGCGGCCGCAGCAGCTGGAGAGCAGGCACGCACGAGACATGAAGGAATGCCGTTTTGTCCCCATACCCCGTGGCTGCGACATTCCCCGGCTTTCCTCTTCCGCGCTCCGATAACACGACTCCCTTACTACGGCTGCAGCGCCTTCTCCTCCACGGCTTTCCGCGCTGCAGCTCAAACATACTATGACATACTCGGTGTGCCTGTCACTGCAACGACAGATGAGATCAAAAAGTACGCAATTGGCTCCCTGTCTTGCGGCATTTGCAACGTTCCACTAACTGGTATCGTTATTCGCGCGATGTGAGCAGAAAGTTCTACGCTCTCTCCCTAGCCCATCATCCAGATAGAAACAAGGAACCGGGAGCAGCAGATAAATTCTCATCTATATCATCGGCCTACCATGTCCTCGCTAATCCCAAGAAGCGCGCTCGATATGACCGAGAGAACAGCATTCGTATTCCTTCTGCTTCGGGTACAACCACTCGTCCTGGAACGGGTAGCTTCTCATCTGCGTCAACATCGGCGGGGGGGTCCCAGTTTGGCTCTCGCCCTGCATCAGGACTAAGTAAGCGCCGGGGAGCTTTTAAGGGGCCTCCACCTAGCTTTTATGCGAATGGTGGGTACGGTACAACCCAGAGACAGTCGCATGAACACCACGCTGGGCCGCACCAGCAGGAGCATCCGGAGTATCATCATTCTGATGTTCCGCATTTTGATGCCAGATCTCACCGGCGGACTCAGTCGCATGAGGATATGAGGCGGCGAGCGAGGCAGGCTAGGAGCGTAGAAGAGCAGAAGAGACAAGCCGCGGAAGGACACTCGTTTGGAGGTGGATATGATGAGGGAAGCATAACGATGAGGTTTTTGGTCATATCGGGGATTCTGGCTGTGGCCATGCTGAGTGCGGGCCTTGGGAGGATGAAGATGAAAGAGCCTGGTTTGCAGGAGCTGTCCGTGAGACAGAAAGAATCTCGAACCAAGTAGAACGGAAGTAGTATGACGGGTTGACTTTGTACAATAATGCCACCAGAGCAGACGATGACGGGGGATGTATATAAATGGTATTAGACATGAGAAAACCTTAACCAAACATGTAATAAATACGTCGAATTCATCTCAAAGTCATTTGCGTAAAAAGACGTCAATCAAGGCCAAATAAGATGTGAGTGGTATATGCAATAAAACAAACGAGCCAAGCATAACTGTATATAGTACTAAGATGTGAAGGCAAATAGTTTATTTGGCTATAGAACTTTAATATATCAAGAGGAAACGCATAGTTCTGAGATAGTACAGGGGAACGCTAGAAGACAAAGCATTCGGTATGTTCCTATTAGCAGGTTATGGGTTAACAGGTTAAGTAGTGCTAAAATGGGTAGCACTGATTTAACCCTCGAAGGTGAAGCTGGCGCCAACTTTGTGGGCGGCCTGGTTAAGGTTCTGGGTATCGAAGGAAGCTCCGAGGCCGAGGGTGACACCAGGGCGGAGGAGGACGTTGTAGGCGAGGGCGGCAATACCGCGGTCGTTGATCTTAGCCTATAGTTGTGACGGTAAGCATAGTCTCGAGGCAGGAGAATTGAAGTTAGAAGTATATACCTTGGCGAAGGAGGATGGGTCAAGTCTGTACTTGCTGGCAACCTCGAGGCCAACAGTGTTTCCGGACTTGGAGTCCCAGGTGGCCTTGGCACCAGCCTCGACCTGGGCGTTGACACGGTGGTAGTAGCTGGCAGCGAAGACAGAGAGGTTGTTGGAGGCGGTGATGGCGGCAGAGTACTCTGGGAGAGAGTAGGCGACGGCAGCAGAGTACTTGGTGATGGCGGCCTTCTGGACGTCATAACCACCCTCGGCACCGACGAGGAAGCCCTCGTGGCCGAGGACGGCGTCAAAGTTGGCAGTTGGGCCCTTGAGGAGGTCAAAGAAGGCACGGGTGTGCAGGTTTGGCTGCTTGAAGTGGAGATTCAACTTGGCACCCTTGGACTGGGAGTAAGGGATGTACTGTGTGAGAACCTCGGCCTTGAGGCCCTTGGTGATGTTGTTGTCGAGCTCGAGCTTGGTGTCGAGGGCGTTTCCGGTGGTCCACATCTGGGTGAGAGTGAGGCCTAGGAGCAGTCAGTCGTCGGGTTCAATCGGCTACTAGCTAGCTTCATCAAATCGATGTATATTTATTTACCGGATGGAGCATCGACGTATTTGGCCTCAAGCTGTACGTAGGACGAAGATTAGCAATTGTGACGAGACAAAATATCCGAATATCCGAGACTTACGGATCCAGCAATGGAGCCCTCGTGGGCAGACTTTCCCTTCACATTGAAGGTAACGCCATTGGGGGCCTTGGACTTGACCTCGAGGCTGGCTGTGGTGCAATTGAGTTGGTCAGCGCTTAAGCTTAAAAGGACAACATCACCGGCGACAGCAATGACAACGATATCACAACAACAAAAACAATTGATAGAGAGCTCTGCATACCTGGGCTGGTGTGGTAGAAGTCCTTGTTCAGGAGCTGTAGAATATGCGATTAGCGTGCTGTCTCTCATGCTCCGAGAGTGATGTGGAGAGCGAAGTTGTTGGGGGGAAGTTTGGGGAGGGGTGGCCGTTTAAGCAACGCGCAAAGGAAGAGGAAGCCGTACATCATTGGCAGCCTTAGCAATGTCACTGTAAGCAGCTGGGGCAGACATGGTGAAGACGGAAGTCCTTGGATGAGACTTGAAGATGGCGTTGATGAAGGTGAGAGAGGTTGGTGAAGCTGGCGTTGCTGGCGTTGTTGTTGTTGGATGGAACGAAGAAGGAAAAAGACGGAAAGCGAGAAAGAAAAAAAGACGGGAAAAAAAAAGACGACGGGTCACGTGGAGAGCAGGGCCGCCGGGGCAACCTCAAACGGGCGTGGAAAAGGATGATTTCCTATTGGCTGACCCCTTTCACGTGATGTGCCTTTCATAAAATTCGCGGGCTGGACTTGATATAAAAAGAAAAAAGGTCGGGACGAGAGGACGTAGAGAAGGAAGAAAAACGATGGTCTATTAACTAGCTAGGTCCGAGATCTCGCATTTAGTAGTTACAAAGAGAAAGAAGTAGTCAGGGACGAAGAGGAAGAGGAAGACAGGATGGATAACTATACCCCCGGAGGAGGAGAAGAGAAGAGAAAAGAGCCGGCCAAAGGACTCCTTCTTACTGCTCGTACTTGGCAACGTGGGTAGAGATGGCCCTGGACAATGATATTAGCATGGGGACAAGATAGGAAGCTGGAAGGGGTAGAGAAAATGAGACGAACCGTCCACTGGGGTCAGTCTGTTTGGACCAGGTTGGAGTCCATCTGCTGACGGTGGAGGCACAGTAAGGTGGGAAGTGTTCGTCGAACATCATGCGGTACCAATATCTGCAACGTTGTTAGTTTTTATCTACTCAATTGCAAAAAAAAAAAAAAAAAAAAAAAAAAAAAAAAAAAAAAAAAAGAGGGGGGAGGGAGCACGGAAAGCAGGTTAGACATACGCCTCCTTGGAATCTGGAATGTCGTCTCCCCATTCAGGCTTGGGGTTCTTCATCATCTCGTCTGTGACATGCAGCTCGGCGTTGTCTTTGAGCGCATCGATCCACCCATACCCAACACCGTCACTGAACTGCTCCTTCTGACGCCACAGGTACTTCTCCGGAAGATATGGCTTCGTGTCAGGCTCGTCAGTGGTGTCAAAGGCCTTGCGAAGAATGTATTTCTCGATCCGCTCCTTGTTGATCATTTTCTCAGCAGGGTCAATACCCATGGCATCTTCGAGGAACTGCTTGTCTAAGAATGGCACACGAGCCTCTACACCCCAGGCAGAGGTGGACTTGTTTGCACGCAGACAATCGGCCAAATGTAAGTTCTTGACACGGCGGACGGTTTCGGTGTGAAAGGCGGCCTTGTCTGGTGCGGCGTGGAAGTACAGGTATCCGCCGAAGATCTCATCACTTCCCTCTCCGCTGAGCACCATCTTGACGCCCATACCCTTGATCTTCCTGCTGAGAAGGTACATGGGTGTCGAGGCGCGGATGGTGGTCACATCATATGACTCGAGGTGGTAGATCACATCAGACAAGGCGTTGAGGCCGTCTTCTATGGTGAAGGTGAGAGCATGGTGCTTGGTTCCAAGGAACTCTGCCACTTCAATAGCGGCCTTGGTGTCGGGGGCATTAGGCAGGCCAATGGAGAAGGAGTTGAGCTGTGGTAGGGTGCTGACAGTAGAAATCTCATTGGTGTCATCGATTCCAACAAGACCGGAGTCAGTACCATTTGGACTGGTGCCGTTTGCCTTGCCATTCTGCAGCAATTCCTTCCGGGCAGCTTGCATCCTGAGCGTCTCACGCTGAGCGATCGAAGCAACCAAACTGGAGTCAAGTCCTCCGGAAAGAAGCACTCCATAAGGGACCTCTGCCATCAAGCGTTTCCTCACAGCCTTCTCAAGACCTTCACGGATCAATTTGTAGTCCACTGGGGCCGAGGGGACGTTGGTTGGGTCCCACCACTTGGGCTGGAAGTATCTAGTCATTGTGTCCGTCTTGGAGTCATAAACATGACCTGGAGGGAATGAGATGATTTTGTCACAGACAGGGTGAAGCGACTTGAGCTCGGAAGCAAAGTAGACTGCTCCCGGTGTCTTGGAAGACCACCCTTGGTAGAAGCTTGTGATACCGATGGGGTCTCTGGCAGCTACCACGCGGTTCTCTTTCTTGTCGAAGAGAACCCAGGAGAACATGCCATCAAGATACTTGGGAGCATCAACTCCATGTTCCATATACTGTCAACTAGTAAGCATCCACGCTTATTGTATATGAATCGAAGAGGAACTTACTAATGGGATGACTACTTCGCAGTCTGAGTGTGTCTTGAAGTTGTAGGGTACCTTCAGGCCCTTTCTGATGATTCGGTGGTTGTATATCTCACCATTGACTGCCAGCGCCAATGTCTCATCATCATTGACCAAGGGCTGAGCTCCAGAGTCTACCAGCATAAGCATCAGCAACCACTCCTGCCTACAGAGCATAGCAGAACTTCAACATACCGACTCCGACGATACTCAATCGCTCGTGTGCAAGAACTAACGACTGTCAGCAGGTCCCTTTTTCCTCTTTATATAAATTACTGTCACTCACTTGTGTTGTTGGCAACGAAGTTTCCACTCCAGTCAGGTCCTCGATGGCGCAACCTGTTCCGTTGAATCTTGACTTAGCGAGATATGTCCTTTACCATCGTCTTCATTCTCCTCTTTCGGGGGATAAAATATGCTCTCTCTCGAAGTGCACAGAAAGGCCGGAATAATGACTCACGCTTTCGCCATGCGCAACGCAGTCGGCTTGAACTGCTTCACATCGGGGTGACTACAAGCAAATATCAGTAAGCACACAGTTCAAATACATCGTATAGGCCTCGATTGCCCATCCTGAAGCAGTAGATGGAAAGAAAAGACACTGCGGGTGAAGTCGATCGGGGTGGGAGTCATACCAATGGCAGGCAAATATGCCACACATCTTTGCGGCGGAGGTAAAGATATCACAGTATAACCAACTGTTGCAATCCAAGAAATCGCGAGTCCAATTGACCTGATCTCTGAAGCCTCTTGCTCTTCGTCTTTCTCTCGTCTTCTCTTCTTTTGCCTGTCTCTTCGGCCTTGTTCTCCTTGACTTGTGCTTCTTCTCCCGAGGGGCAATAAATTATTTTATAGGGTGGGAATCAAAGTTTTTGACTCACCCGGAGTAACAAAAAAAAAAAAAAGAAAAAGGGAGAAAAAAAAGATAAGGGCAAGAGCCGAAGCACCCAGACTAGCTGCCGGTTGGTCAGTCGGCCAGGTAGCTTACTTGGATAAGCTATGTATCTAGGAGGCGCCTGCGTAGAGAGTCGCTTCCGCCCCCAGCTGCTGCGTCGCGCGCTGCCCTCTTCTGTCCGTCTGCCTCCCTGTCCTCCGATGACGGAGCTGGGCGCTTGAGCTTCGTGCCGCACCAATCAGCTGTCAGACAGGCGGTAATTTGCTTTCCGCCCCTTGTCAACTTGATCGCGTGCAGACGAGGAAGAGCCAGGGTGGTGCCGCGCAGGCGCCGCTTAGCGCTGAGGTGGTTTCTACAGAGTACCAGAATCCAAAAGTGCGAGATAGTCTAAATCAGGCCGTTGTCATAAACTCATAAACTAGACTTCGAAGTCTCCTACATAGAGAGGCCCCCCCCCCTAGTGGCATAGACCAAAGTGGACAAGAACAGAGGGGGACAAAAAAGTAGATCTGGACGGGAATTAACGCCGTGCTAACGTGCAGCATGAAAGAGCGAAACCATATAGAGAAATTTAGATGGAGCGTCGAATCAATCCGAAAGGTGTCGTGTCTCTAGACGGCAGGATGCTCCTTTACAACCTGCCGTACTTTCTTCTCGTAGGCAGGACGGTCCTTTTTGAATAGGTTGTAAGCCTCAGCCTGCGCGGGAGATTCAGGGTTTGGGTCATCGAGAAGGTCTTGTATTCCAAGCAGGATCTGCTTGATCGTAATCGCCGGTTTCCAGCCGTCGTCCTCTGCCAATATGGACAGGCATACAGTTCCGGACGGGTAGACGTTGGGGTGGAAGAGCGGGGGAACAAATTTGCCTGTATTCATGGTCAGACATCCTATGCATATATCTTCGGTTGCCGTCTGGTAAAACATACATTTTGGTGGTTTTGTTGGGTATTCTGCGCAGAGTCGAAAAAAGATCTTGGTTAGCTTGACTTGCTTGACAGCCACAGAAATCAGTCCACAAACTCACCGTCTGGGAAGATTAGATCAAGCTTGAACAGGCCTCCATCCCAGAGCGTCTTTGATTTCCCCGGTACACCGCATTCCCATCGTTTCAGGTCGAGCGCGCCCTGGGGCGTTCGGTATGGCTTCGCAAAGAACCCGAATGGGTGGTCCCTCCGCCATTGTTTACTGCGCCGCCGGAGGAAAAGCAAGGTCAGTCCTCAGCACAGAGCTTATCTAGATACGCTTCAGCGGAACTCACCGTTCTTCGGTCAGTCTGTTTATACAGAGAGACATGTTGCCTGGGCTGAATGGGGGAAGTTGCTTGCTCGATAGCCGGTATTAGGTATGGTCTGACAAGAGTGGCAAGAGGTTGACAAGAAGGAGAAACCCAGGATATGTCAAGAAAGAGAAGCTCCCTTTTATACAGTAACACAAACGACACAAACTAAACAATCACTTCTCCCTCTTCACTCTTCTTGATCTTCTCCTTCATGATCTTCTTTCTTCTTTGCTTCAAGATCGATAAAGTGAAAAAGAAAAAAGGCCAAGACTGATGTTCCAATGGGAAGTGGGGAGGTCACGTGTAAGTTAACATTAACTCTCTCTCTCTCTGTGTGGCAGATTCTATAAATAAACGCAGCTATTGAACATGTTTTTGATAGGTAGTGTGATCCATTGTAGCTTGATGGTGCAATTCTATCTACAAATACATAGGCAGGACTGAAGTCTTTTTACTGTTGACATTGCGCTAATCATATTTTCCCTCTTCGAATCTCTCGCTATCGAAAAAGCGGGCTGTTATTATATTACCATTGAATATTCGGCCCTCGAGTGCATTAACCGCCTAAATCCAAACCGTCAGCAAGGTCTACACATCCAGCAATGGTTTCCCAAACTCACCCGCAAAGCAGATAGTTGATTAGTAAATTTGATAAAGACAGGAATCCTGTCTTTGCTGTTTCGATCAATGTAAACTCGCTCAACACGACCGTACTGCGAATCTGTCAATTCCCACTCTAGCCAAAAGTCGAAGAGTTATACAAGGATGACATACCTTTTCGCCGCACTCATCTCCTATCTCCTGCATTAACTCCCCCGATTCCAGCTCAGCGTCTAAGTCCAGTCCGTCTACCATTCCGTGCAAAATAACAACGTCAGACATGGGGCCAACCTTCCCTTGCTCTTCCTGTTTTCTGCCACCACCAATGATTTTACCCCTGGGGCCTCCGGGTGGAGCAGCTCCGTGTCCTTCTGAATCTGATTTCTTCTTTTGTTTTTGTACTTTGACCTGGAGCGGGTTGACTATGCCGGACTCATTCGCCCCAAGGCCAGAGCCCTTTGTCCAGCCATATTTAGTTAGCAGTCGCTCAGCGAAGCCCTTCTGGCCTGGTCTGAGGGAGCGAGGGGCATCTTCATCTCCTTCCTTGTTTGCATCTTCTTGTTCATTCGCCAATGTCGCTTCAAGTTCAGCTTCTGTAGCAGGAAGATCTCCCGGTGCCGCAGGTAATGCGTATCGAACAGGAGGGCGGGATATTGTGGCTGTATTGTAGTGTTGGCTAGCTGGAGCCGTCGACATGGGGGTATCATCTGTAGGTGATGGCTGTAATGGCTGTGATGGCTGCGAGGGTTGAGGGGATGGTTCTGGCTGGTTGACGTTCGCACTCAGCCGTAATCGTCGCGCGTACGCCTCTTCGCCGGTTGAATCATCAGGAATTTCAACGGCAGGCTGTGGGACAGCTTCCGAGAAGGTACGTTCTGGTTCTGGAGACTCTGTTGGGGGGGCATTCAGGTTCGGCGGTGGCGCAAAAGATGGAGGAGGAGCAAATTGTCCTACAAGAGAAATTGTATGGTTGGCATGGTCTTCAAAATGAGACAAAAAAAGGGAGAGAAACAACGTACTGTTCATCTGCGGCCTCGACCGCTCCACGTCACTATCCTCATCACTGTTATACTGCTGCGCCAAGCGATGGGCATACAGCCGATCCTTCCACTCTCTGACCTCTCGTATCTTCTCATCGCTATGCTTGTATGCCTCATAGCTGTTGGGGCGCGTTGGATCGTAGATGTCATCCCAGTTCTGTAGAATGACCTCAGACTCGTAATTCTTTTTCCGTTTCTTCCTACCACCGCGTTGCCTCTTTTCTCCTCCATAGTATCCATTAACGTCGTCATCGTCCGCCGTGGCCGTCCAATCTGCAAGCGTCGACTTCCCAGTTGGTCGGCCCGCGGTTACCGCACCACTCGTAGCACCCTGGTCTGGGGTTGCGGGGCTTGCTGAGCTTGTAATAACAGGCGGCTTCGAGATGCCGGATTTCGCCTTTAGCCTCTGAGAAGGCAGCTGTGGTCTTTTTGTGGGCTGAAACCGTAGAGAAGCTGTAGTTCATATAGAAAGGAAAAAACCAAAAGAGGGTTTTCGGAATACAAGTGAGCCATTCATGTCGGTACAGACTGTTTGAAGAGAGAGGGTATAAGCTCTACCGGCACTTATCTGCTGCTTTTTCATGGCAGGGTCATCTTGAGGAGTGTCTGTAGCTTGCTTGAAGACTACCGGCGCGCGCGAGATGGAGGCGCTCTCAGGAGTGTCAAGCAAATTCGCATAGAGCGACATACCCGGCTTGGGCGTAGTCGTCTTCTCGGAGGACATTTTGAAGACTTCCTGATATGTTCCGCATATAAAGGAGGGAGAACCTGCTATGGACTCCTTTAGTTATACCAGGGTCTTCCTGTCCTTAGAACTGGGCATCGCCCGCTCGCGTCCATATCGGAAGCTTCAAAAGTTCCGAGATACCTTGGCCCGGTATATCGGCGTCACGTGCGGTTTATTCCTATTTGCGTAAGTTTGGTTGTTGCAAGAGCGTGCACTATTGAGTTTCATCACCATTAAAAGTCAACGCTCCTGCGAACTCCAACAGATACAGCCTGACACGACATTTGTCAATTTTAGTTGGCTGATTGACGTCTGTCGTATGGTCAAGGACCCAGATAAGATCGAGAGCCCATGTATCGCCTACGAATGCTGGTATGGATGCTGTCATTGTGTCTCCTGTTGGTGACGCTAGCCGTTTCGTTCATGCATAAAAACAAATAACTAGTTAACTAACCAGTTAACTAAATTCCAGGCAGAAAATATAAAGATGTTGTCCATGGTTCTGGTCACTCGAAGGCGGTCAGTATAACCAGCTGACCTCCCGGGTTCTGGCAGGCGAGCATTAGTTAGTTGCGACAATCTCACTACATATATAAGGTGTATACACGGGCCATGGAGAACGAAATTCATGTTGAAGTTAAGCAGATTTCGTGGAGGATATGCCAGAGATTAACAGGATAAGGATCGACGCCATTCTAGAGGTCTATCCAGAAACCTCTGCTGGCTCATTCAACCCCAGAACAACGATAAAGGATTGTACGAGGAACACGCAAACCTTTTGACGAGGTCATGGGAATACGCCCTGTCGCGCTGGCCATTTCATTGAACTTAGGTAGGGTCCATGAAACACCGTCAAGCGGCGGTGGCTGTGAGTAGCCCTGGAGCCAGGCATGATCATCACAATCGTGCCTAACATTCACAGAGTGGGTAGTTGCGCGGCGCAGATTTCTGACACAGTCCTTATCTCCGAGAGTGACTGTGGGTATTTGATCTTCTTCTCCTGATTACCTCCAAGTCTAGAACTCTCTGTAGATCTAGCTATCGTGCAGCGTGATATACTTATAGTCATGCTTTGAGGATAGAATAAGCTCGCGATGTGTATCTGGAGGGAAAAGTAGGGTTCACTCTTAGTCAAAATCCCATTGGGTATATACCTTTTCCATGCTAACTATGTAGTTATACAAAATCCACAGGTCACATTTATTAAGAGTCTAGGCCTGATTTCTTCCCAGCTAGCTTAAGTGGATAAAAAATTCCCCACGAAACAAGTGCGTTCCACCTTTCCTACGATTGCATATAATTAGGATTCTCCTCCTCCTGGATATGGACTTGGGGTTACTCCGTACATATACTCCATATACGTCGGTGAATAAATTAACGCTCTCATAGTGCTTCAATACGTCTATCGTCAACCAAGGTTTAAGCCTCCTTTCACAGCTCGTATTTGTTAAGCTTTCGTCCCGGGCCGGGTCCAACGTTGCGTTCCCAGCCAATGATCTCTCGGCACTGATTTAAGCCTCTTCCGTATCAAGATAAGCTTAATTCATCGCTTGGGTGGAAGACGAAGCGAGTTTTAGTCCTTAGGAATGCCTTTTTCTATCAAATATAGTAAAAGGGTTTCGGAACCGCTTCCTAAGCTCGGACAACTAGTTAAACAAAGAGGCCCAGTTGTGGATGAGTAGGTGATATAGTCTAGGGTATCTATCTAGTCACGTGTATAGTTATGTTCTTAAGTCGGTGGCTTTTCAATCCCCGCCGTCCCTATTACTGTTATTTATACGAATACAACTCGTTTACTGTCTCGAGATACAGCGGCTACCTGTCTATACAAAATGGAACTTCCGACTCCAGAAGGTACGATACAACCGAACCCCAGTGCAGAGTACTTTTCCACACACACACCCTCTCTCTCTCTATATATATATATATATACTGTGGCTTCTAGTACTAACGTGGGTTGATTAGATGGCTGCGGTCAAGAATGCGAGTACCCTATGGCCAAAGGGATGCATCCCATTCGCTTGAGCGAGAATCGTGTTTTAAAAAGAAAGTGGTTGGATACTGTAGAAGCCCGGGCAATGGATTTCATTGCGAAGGCCACAACTATCCCTGTCCCAAAATTATATGAGGCAAGGGATGTCTAGACGGAATAGAACAAGGAATTCTGTATAGTGATGGAATGTATACCCAGAAAACCATTAAATATAATATGGAAAGATCTAGACGAGGGTCAGAAAACAAACATCTGTCTCCAGATTAATGGATACCTAGCTCAGCTTCAGGAACTAACTGGGGATCGAATTATGGCAGCAGATAGTTGTGCACTAAATGTGGGCCTTTATCAAATGCGCTTTTTGGGGCTATTTAATAGCGTGAAGGCGTTCCATGATACCTTAGGTAAATGTGAGCAGAACGATCTAGGGGATGACCATAGGATTCATTTTGCGCATGCTGATATAGCCCCGAGGAATATTCTAGTTGACGAGAGCACTGGCTGTATCAATGCAGTTATTGATTGGGAGCGGTCAGGATGGTATCCAGAATACTGGGATTTTGTTCGGATGGATTACGACAGACCGCTGAAGAGAGAGATGGACGGTTATACTAAGCCTTGGAAGTCTCTTTTCACTTGCTCATATGAAGCCCAATGCCCTGCAATGCAGGACCTGGTTAGACGAAAAGTGGCCCTGTATCCAGATCACACCCAGGATGAAGGGCGCCCCGACATTCTACCGTCCCTTGGCTCCCGTGCGGAGGAGTTACTAAGGAGTTTCTGAAAGCAATACTTGATCTGTTGACTACCTAATGGTAGAGTATTTGAAAATGAACAACACCTCAACTAGCTCTAAGTAGTACATCCCGAGATATTTTCGTCTCCTCAAGGTTTGACTCGGTTCAGCAAGGCAGCCTCAGCTCTCTGTACAATATACACGCCCGGCTGGAAAGGTGAAGGTGTCACCGCATCACTCTATCTGTTGCATCCTGCATCTTGCATCTTGCATCCGCGAGCTGAGCCGGTTGCGGTTGCTGCCAAATTATGTTTTTATAGATACTTCCCCTCACGTATCTCCTCATCTCCGCACGCGCATGGCCGGCTGACGGACGACGAACGCAGGATAGAGTCGTGCTGTTCTTAGCAAACGCCGGCCAGGAAAGGCTCTCAGCCGCACAGTGCACAGTATATGCACGCTGGCAGCAAATAGGCAAGCAAGAAAGACGGCGCGACGAAAATAAAGAGCTGGAGACTCTCTTTGCCCGTGCGGGGTCCCATCTCCAACTAGATGCTTATGTCATCCACGGGCCGAAAGTTGCAGCCGAAAATGACGAACGTTCGAGCTTCCGCAGCCGAAGATCCCAAGGTTTGTTTTATATACGGAGCAAAAGGCCCCTTCTTGCATGTTTGGCATTCTTCTTCTTCTTCTTCTTCTTCTTTTTACCCTTCTGCATAGAGGTACTGAGTTGGCAGTTTTGGACACGGCTGCGTTGCATGATTCATCGATAGGCTCACGCAGGATAGCAGAATGACGACCCTTTCGACTGCCTTTGCTCGTTCCGGAGATCGGCCGGCCGTGATCGTGCCTGGGAAGCCAGCGCCGTTTATCGCCAGCTATGGGACACTCAGCGCCGACATTGCGGCATTCCAGGGGCAGCTGGCAAAGCTAGGCGTAGCCCATGGTGCGGCTGTGTCCATTGCCCTGACGAATTCATACGAGTTTATCGTCTCGTTCCTTGCTAGTTCCTGGCAGCGGGCCATCGCCGCACCGCTCAACCCGGCATACAAGCAGGAGGAGTTCGAGTTCTACATCGACGACCTGAGCTCCTCTTTGGCCCTTGTTCCAAGGGGTGCATATGCCCAGAACAGTGCAGCGGTGAGGGCGGCAAAGAAGTATAACGCTGCTATCGCGGAGTGCTACTTCGACAGCGGCAAGGTGGTGCTGGATGTCAAGGAACACGGCAAGTTGGCTGGAAAGGGAGTCCTGCAGGTCCAGACTGCTCAGCCAGATGATATTGCTCTTGTTCTGCACACCAGTGGCACGACTGGCAGACCAAAGGCCGTGCCGCTCACCCACCAGAACCTCACTAGGACGATGAGTAAGTGATGCCATCCCTCCAGCCCTGCTCTGCTCAACCATCCCAGTACCATAGTCTAAAAACGAGCCATGATAGGAAATATCCAGGCTACCTACTCCCTTACGAGCAATGACCGAACCTATCTTGTTATGCCTCTATTCCACGTTCACGGCCTACTCGCTGCTTTCCTTGCCCCGTTGCAGTCCGGAGGTTCTGTCGTTGTACCGACCAAGTTCTCTGCCTCTGAGTTCTGGTCGGATTTCATCACCTACAAGGCCAATTGGTATACGGCAGTACCCACCATACACCAGATCCTTCTTAAGCATCCGTTCCCATCCCCGATGCCAAAGATCCGATTCATTCGCTCATGCTCGTCACCGCTGTCTCCCAAGACGTTCCACGAAATCGAGCGTGCGTTCAATGCGCCTGTTCTAGAAGCATATGCCATGACTGAAGCCTCTCATCAAATGACCAGCAATCCACTACCGCCAGGAAAGAGAATGCCAGGAAGTGTTGGGATTGGTCAAGGTGTAGAGGTCCGTATCCTAGACGACAATGGCAAGGAAGTTCCCCAGGGCTCCGAGGGAGAGATCTGTGTACGAGGTGAAAACGTCACCAAGGGCTACCTCAACAACCCTGCTGCCAACAAATCGTCCTTCACTAAGGATGGCTTCTTCCGTACCGGCGACCAGGGCAAGAAGGACCAAGACGGCTATGTCTTTATCACCGGTAGAATCAAGGAGTTGATCAACAAGGGCGGAGAGAAGATCAGCCCCATTGAGCTGGACAATGTCATTGCCCAGAATCCACATGTCGCCGAAGCCGTCTCGTTCGCCATCCCAGATAACATGTATGGCGAGAATATCGGCGTGGCCGTCGTTCTCAAGAAAAAGGGAAGCATATCAGAGGACCAGCTGAAGTCGGAGATTGCACCGAAGGTCGCTAAGTTCAAGGTCCCTCAGAGAGTGAGTATACAACAGCCGTAAACTTTTTTTTTTTTCATCTCCAGCCAGCACCTTGACTAACTGCTATTCTCTCTCGCAAAGATCTGGATCCTCCATGAGATCCCAAAGACTGCAACCGGTATGTGTATCTTCTCTTGAGAAATGTGACAGCAGGATGACCGACTAACCCCGTCCTCGCACAGGCAAAATCCAGCGCCGAAAAGTCGCAGAGGCGATGCTCAAGAAGGATGCTCCGTCGTCGAAGCTGTAAATCCTGCGGCGTTTGCTCCTATAGTTATGTTTTGGATATGTCTCTCTTGGCTATTTTCATGGATAGAAGTAAACCACGAGCTGTATATAGTCTGGGCGCCACCAGAACCCCTAAAATTATATCAATATATTGATTGTATGATATCACACGATGTCTCTATCCAGCTTTCAAACACAGTGACAGGAGAGCAAATCAGTCCTCTTGTTGCCCGAGAGTCTTAAGGCTGCAGACCCTAGCATCTGGCGTACTATTTATAACTAACTACCTCTAAGAGTCAAATGAATATCTGGATTTCTCCCCAACTCTAGTATGAGAATATGGCTGCTTTATCAAAATGCAGCTCCGTGAATTCGCGCGAAGTCGGCTGAATGTCCTTGCATTTCGTGAGAACGCAGAGGCTGGGGACCCCAGTAAAGACGGCAGGGCTATCCAATAAAATCATTGTTTTATATAAGACATACTCCACAACACTCGTTTATTCTTTCCTATGTTAATGCCACACCATTAACCAATGGTAATGGCTTCTTTAAGGCAACATTGAGTTGGCTTCGGCCATTGCGGCTGTTGGGTTTGCTGGTGTGTTTACGGTCTCGACGAGGTAGATAGTGCGAATCTTAAAGCTAGTGGTGGGGAGCTGGAGGGCCCTGGCGATGCGCTGTCTTTCTGTGCCAACGGTGGCATAAGTGAGTGGGAAGTATGTACGGTGGGGTGATACGCAAACGCTCTCCTTCGTGAACAGTATCAAGGAAGAATGGGGTCCGTGCTTGGTTTAAAAAGATGGCTGATGAACATCGGAGGGTGAGGTTAGTTAAACTGAGATAGTTCTATATCTTCCCGCTTGGTCGCCCTAAGCGCCCCTATATGGTTATTTTTAGCCAAAGATGACGAGGCACTTTGATGATAAGCCAAAAATCAAAAGTCTCTGTGGAGCAAAATGAGAATGCTCGGTGAGTGGAACAACATATTTCCGTATGCTGATCACGATTATTCCGATTACGGCTTGGCTGCTTTTTCACATCCCTGTGCCCGTGTTCTTAACTCTCGATAGAGTAGGAGCCTAGCAAGGTAAAAAAAATAGATATAAAAAGAATTCAATACTTTACCTTATATTTAGATAAGAGAAATTTAAATTAAGATTATTATCAATAATTAGCAAGATAGAAATTATTATAGGTTAGTTTCTCTTTAGATACTATTAACTAAAAGGGGTGTGTAAGCTAGGTAGATCTAGACTATCTTTATACTCTATTGCTGCAGAAGAGATATTATCAGATGCCCTTAGACAAAACAAAATAAAGCCAGGGGTGGTAGTATGTCTCATCGTGAACGGGATCCATAATAAGTGGTAGATATTTTGTCCTCCATTCTTCTTGGAGAGCATCACTGAAGTGTTCTGGGTTCAGTCTCACCCGTTTGGCCTTGCAATACTCCCAGTACGCAGGATACCACCCAGCCTGGCCCCAGTCAATAATTGCTGCCACTTTTAGATTTGGTCCTAGGGATAGGAGGATATTGGGTGCAACAAGGTCAGAATGTGTGAATATAATTGGCACATCAGTACTAATTTCAATACCACAAGCATCTTGAAACTGTTTAACCGCTTTAACACCTTGAAATGGCCCTGTAAGTTCTGGACGATTTGCAAGGAATATGTCATTAAGTGGTTGCTTGCCCTGGCTACCTATAATATAGGTATTTTAGATTAGATGTGTTTAAATATTATATCTAGAAAAATTTACTTACCAATATAGTAATCGTGTGTATCTTGCTTCAAAGACCTCCATGCCTCCACCATATACCTAAGTTCCTTACAGATTGTCCATCTCTCATGGTCGTTCATATCTCTCCATCTCTCCTGTAGAGTCTCGCCCTCAATCAAGGACATGTAGATAAACCGTTGACCCCCATCCTCCGCCCAACCAAAGACTTCGGGAACAGGTACTCGGCCTTGCAATTTCTCGCGTACCATTATCTGAGTCTGAGCTTCGACAATAGTTACATCAGCTCCATACTTGACAAACAGTCCTAGTGACGGGATCCTAAGAGGTTGTGGGCGATTAAAGTTTATAGCGAGGACGTTATCTGACTTCTGGTTAATAGCCCTAATATCGGCTGGCGTTGGAAGTGTAGGCGCCCGTTTCTCCTTAAAGAAGCTAGATTTGGGAAAGGTCTTCATCTAGCTAGAAGAACAGAAGTGATTGGAGCCGGTATCTAGTTTCGATGTATCCGTGGTTGACTTTGGATGAGGAAGCAATAGAGGCAGTAAGCTATCGGGCTGCATCTGGGAATGTGGGTGTAGGCACAGGCTTCGTTCGTTCACCATTTCGAGGTTGCAGCTAACAAGATCAGGTGAGGCAGCTAGTTAAGTTATGTAAGCGCTATGGTCTGCTGCGCCTTGGGAACTATATAAATCCATTGGCGGACATTCCGTCGAATCGTGTTCCAAGACTATACACTATGGAGTACACTCATAACCGCTACGCCCTAGCCCCAGCGTAACGGCGAGGATGAGGCGAACGGGCGATGCGGCGCGAAGGCGTAGCAGTTACAACATCGTAACTGCTGGCATAAGGGACCCATGGCCTCTTCATCCAATAACAGGGCGTCCGTCCAGGTACGCATTTCTTTAGCCGCCAGGATGGAGAAAAGAATGGAGTCTCTTGCCTTCTTTCAGCAACAGGTTAGGAAAACCTGGCGGGATGCTATTCTTAGCAAACGGTCCGAGAAACTCGAATCGGGCGTGGTTTAGCTATATAAACCTCTTCCTTCCCTCAAGTTGAGTCTCGTTCAATAGCTCATCCATTTCAACTTGAATATTCCCAAACACTACCTATATTTATCTATTTACGAGACGATTCCGAGCCCTACACATAGCCTTTCATTAGAAATAATTCTCCAACTTCTGTAAACGGACACTCCCATCATGTTTTCCAAAAAGGCCCCCGCTCCTCCTCCTCCACCCCCGCC